>JAGSMZ010000078.1:0-41789 GCA_029286645.1 Papilio protenor | reverse complement strand
GGACTCTAGATTTCACACTCATCACGGTTTGCCCATTTTGACTGGGTTCCACAACAATTGGTGCCTGCTCGCTCCCCATTAAACGCCCTTCAGCGCGAAGCCCCTGCAATTTATCCCTTCGAGTTCAATGGCTTGTAATACCGTACCTTGGCTTTTGCGTGTTCATTAAAGCAGCCCGCGACAATGCGTTTCGGTGCTTGGTGGACGGGCAACAATTTTCCTTCGTGTGACTCCCCAACCCATTTGGCGGCTTAAAGCGCGACAAGCGCCGGATCATCTAAGGGGTTTCGCATGCTCAAGACAGTTGATTACCCACTTTGCGGCGCGTCTTTTCAGCCACAACACATCGTGGGCGGTCTTCCGCTCCCCTTATTCCTCAATGGCTTTTTTGTCCATTTATCCAGTCATCACTGTAGTTGCACTGCGCTTTTTAGTCCGAATATGAGCCACTACGCAATCCCGCTATGTGGCCAGCATACGTCGTCCTGACTCAACACCGCCAAAGACAATCACTACAGTCTACTACTTGCCCCTTGCGCTTGCACTGGCACCCCATCACGTGAGTGTGTGGGCGCCCCGCTGTTGCACATACTGTGCATTTGCAGGGGCGCTCAGCCGGGCTGCATTGTGACCTCTTCGCGGCAGGCGGAAAGCAGGAAGCAGCACCGCCAATTATCTTGCCTACGATGGGAAGAGGGCACGAGTTGTGCCCAGCATCCAGGCATTGTACAGCCGTAGCTGCTGGGCCCTCAACCGCTTGATGTGACCCCCATGGTCCACCCTTGGCACCTTCCCATCTTAACTGCTGCTACAGCGGTTGCCGCAGGACATCGTACGAGACGAACCTCAGCCCAGAAGCTGGGCGGAATGGCGACCCCACATTACGGAGCTGGGGGAGCATCCCCCGCCGTCGCCAACATGGCCGCAACTTCCTCAGGGAGTAACGAGTCATCAAGACCGGTGACCCTGAGGTCGGCCATCTTGGTCGGCGGGTGACGTCCACCCAGCCCCCAATGACTCGCACCAGCTCAGCAGCAAGGCGGTCGGCAGTCACCTCGGGGTGCCCCCTCCCACCTCCATCAGCCTGGAGCCAGTCATACTACTCCTGATCTTTACCGACTCCAGGCCGAAATCACGCAGGGCGATGGAGGCCCTGGCCTTGGCCAGGACCTGGGAGTAATTCGCCTCAGAGGTGTTCCCCTCTGCGGTCGTGAAGGTGGCCCCGCTTAAGGGTGACACAATGGCCGCCGTTTGGGGGCCACAATCTTCACCACCTTTGAGGCGGGGGCCGGGGCGGGGGGCAGGGGCACCTGCTCGAGCCGTGGCCGGGGGGGAGGGAATCACCGGAGCAGCATTTCCCCTCCTCTTCCGGCGGACCACCTGAGACCACGATGCCCCCGTGGCGTCCGCCTGAACTTCCCCCCCTCTGGGACCAGCAGTGGGGGGAGGGGAGGGAGGGGAGGGGAGGGGAGGGAGGGGAGGGGAGGGAGGGGAGGGGAGGGAGGGGGGGGCGGGGCATGGGCCTCTTGGCGCCCTTCTTTGGCGCCTTTTCAGCAGTCTGGGTGCAGCCCTAGGGACCTGGACCTGGGGTGTTGGGTCTCACAATCCACTTCCATGACCCCTGTGACCAACCCAGACCGTGTCCTGGGGCGGGGCGGCGGCGGGTTACGCCGGTCGGCGTGAGGGCCGGCCTCAGCACCGGTTCTGGGGGAGGCGCGCCTCCAGGCCTTCGAGGCGGACGTTAATAAGCCCGCCTACTGAGTTCAGGAGGTCACGCCTCATGCCTTCCATGGCCCTTTTTAGGGCTCCGTCGAAGTCAGGCTGCTGAGGCGCTCGACCGCTACCTTCAGAGCCTCAGCAGATCTCCGCTCGACTCCGTTATAAGCCGCCTTAAAGGCTGCGAATGGCTCCGCATCGGACTAACCAAATCTCGCGTCATGACGTAGAGTTTGTCTCACGGAGCCTACGCTGATCAACTTCTGAGTCATTGCCCCCGGAGGCCTCGACAGGCTGTCAATGACTCCTTGTGTGGCCTGGTTGATTTGGCCCCACACGGTACCCTTAATGTGCCCACTCTTTTTCACCTCGCCATGAATCTTCGCTACGTTCATTAGCGCTTCAGCGGCGAGGGCCTCCACAGTGCGGCAGGGGCGTTGGAACGTCGTCGTCAGACACGCCCACATCATCCGCAAGTACTGGACTCTGCACCGTCCGCTTTGGGCGGTAGGTGGGGTCGGAGTCCTCCTCCTCACCCTCTCTCACCTCAGCCAGTCCTCGGTAATCTTTTGCTGCCTTAAGAAAGGCATGCGCCCCGACCGGGCGCCGAACACGGCCCCTCGAAGCCGAGGAGGACACCTCGCGCCACGGCCGGCGCCTCTTCTCCGCCGCTTGGACACTGTTCAGGGGCCTCTTTTTGGTCGAACCTGGAGGGAATTTTAAGGCGATACCACCCTTACGCGGCTCGCACCCTCGATTTCGATCGACCTCCACCCTTTCGAAGCACTCCCAATGCCCTGTTGGCGCCTACATGCGCCTCATCATCGGATTCCGAAAGGTCCGACATCGAGATGTCGTCCTCCGACCAAGGCCATACACCCTTTACCCACATCCATTTCAAGCGCAACCGTTGCCCCACGTGCACCACGACCACGCCCTAAAAAACAACTTAGAACTACTTAAATTTCCAGAACTTAAATATTTACAGGAATAAAAGACCACCTACAGGTGCGTCTAGAGAGACGCGTCGAGCAGTGGGCAGATCAAGGAGATCTGACCACTCCTTCCCTCTAAAACTAATTAAATATACCTAATACATACAAAAAACGTAATTATTTACAAAATTACAAAATTTATTACAAAAATAAAAAAGCTACCTCCAGATGCGCCTCAACGAGACGCATCAAACGATGCACAGATCAAGGAGATCTGTCCACCCCTTCCCCACTAAAATAATTCAAACTAACCTAACCTAACCTAACTAACCTAACCTACCTAACCTAACCGAACCTAACCTAACTAACCTAACCTAACCTAACTAACCTAACCTAACTAACCTAACCTACCTAACCTAACCTAACCGAACCTAACCTAACCGAACCGAACCGAACCGAACCGAACCGAACCGAACCGACCGAACCGAACCGAACCGACCGAACCGAACCGAACCGAACCGACCGAACCGAACCGAACCGAACCGAACCGAACCGAACCGAACCGACCGAACCGAACCGAACCTAACCTAACCGAACCTAACCTAACCTACCTAACCTAACCTAACTAACCTAACCTAACCTAACCTAACTAACCTAACCTACCTAACCTAACCGAACCGAACGAACCGAACCGAACCGAACCGAACGAACCGAACCGAACGAACCGAACCGAACCGAACCGAACCGAACCGACCGAACCGAACCGAACCGAACCGAACCGACCGAACCGAACCGAACCGAACCGAACCGAACCGAACCGAACCGAACCGACCGAACCGAACCGAACCGAACCGAACCGAACCGAACCGAACCGAACCGAACCGAACGAACCGAACCGAACCGAACCGAACCGAACCGAACCGACCGAACCGAACCGAACGAACCGAACCGAACCGAACGAACCGAACCGAACGAACCGAACCGAACCGAACCGAACCGAACCGAACCGAACCGAACCGACCGAACCGAACCGAACCGAACCTAACCTAACCTAACCGAACCTAACCTAACCTAACCTAACCTAACCTACCTAACCTAACCTAACCTAACCTAACCGAACCTAACCTAACCTAACCTACCTAACCTAACCTAACCTAACCTACCTAACCTAACCTAACCTAACTAACCTAACCTAACTAACCTAACCTACCTAACCTAACCTAACCTAACCTAACCTAACCGAACCTAACCTAACCGAACCTAACCTAACCTAACCTACCTAACCTAACCGAACCGAACCGAACCGACCGAACCGAACCGAACCGACCGAACCGAACCGACCGAACCGAACCTAACCTAACCTACCTAACCTAACCTAACTAACCTAACCTAACCTAACCTAACCTAACCTACCTAACCTAACCTAACCTAACCTAACCTACCTAACCTAACCTACCTAACCTAACCTACCTAACCTAACCTAACCTAACCTAACTAACCTAACCTACCTAACCTAACCGAACCTAACCTAACCGAACCTAACCTAACCGAACCTAACCTAACCTAACCGAACCTAACCTAACCTAACCTACCTAACCTAACCTAACTAACCTAACCTAACCTAACCTAACTAACCTAACCTAACCTAACCTAACTAACCTAACCTAACCTAACCTAACCTAACCTAACCTAACCTAACCTAACCGAACCTAACCTAACCTAACCTAACCGAACCTAACCTAACCTAACCTAACCTAACCTAACCTAACCTACCTAACCTAACCAACCTAACCTAACCGAACCTAACCTAACCTAACCGAACCGAACCGAACCTAACCGAACCGAACCTAACCTAACCGAACCGAACCGACCGAACCGAACCGACCGAACCGAACCGACCGAACCGAACCTAACCTAACCTAACCTAACTAACCTAACCTAACCTACCTAACCTAACCTAACCTAACCTACCTAACCTAACCTACCTAACCTAACCGAACCGAACCGAACGAACCGAACCGAACCTAACCTAACCGAACCGAACCGAACCTAACCTAACCTAACCTAACCTAACCGAACCTAACCTAACCGAACCGAACCTAACCGAACCTAACCTAACCAACCTAACCTAACCTAACCTACCTAACCTAACCTAACCAACCTAACCTAACCGAACCGAACCGAACCGAACCTAACCTAACCTACCTAACCTAACCTAACCGAACCGAACGAACCGAACCGAACCGACCGAACCGAACCGAACCGAACCGAACCTAACCGAACCTAACCTAACCAACCTAACCTAACCGAACCGAACCGAACCGAACCTAACCGAACCGAACGAACCGAACCGAACCTAACCGAACCGAACCGACCGAACCGAACCGAACCGAACGAACCGAACCGAACCGAACCGAACCTAACCGAACCGAACCGAACCTAACCGAACCTAACCTAACTAACCTAACCTACCTAACCTAACCGAACCTAACCTAACTAACCTAACCTAACCTAACCGAACCTAACCTAACCGAACCGAACCGAACCGAACCGAACGAACCGAACCGAACCTAACCGAACCTAACCGAACCGAACGAACCGAACCGAACCGAACCGAACCGAACCGAACCTAACCTAACCTACCTAACCTAACCGAACCGAACCGAACCGAACCTAACCTAACCGAACCTAACCGAACCTAACCGAACCGAACCGAACCGACCGAACCGAACCGAACGAACCGAACCGAACCTAACCGAACCTAACCTAACCAACCTAACCTAACCTAACCTAACCTCACCTAACCTAACCGAACCGAACCGAACCGACCGAACCGAACCGAACCGAACCGAACCTAACCTAACCTAACCTCACCTAACCTAACCGAACCGAACCTAACCGAACCTAACCTAACCGAACCGAACCGAACCTAACCGAACCGAACCGACCGAACCGAACCTAACCTAACCAACCTAACCTAACCTAACCTAACCTAACCTAACCGAACCGAACCTAACCTAACCGAACCGAACCTAACCGAACCGAACCGAACCGAACCGAACGAACCGAACCGAACCGAACCGAACCGAACCGAACCGAACCGAACCTAACCGAACCTAACCGAACCTAACCGAACCGAACCGAACCGAACGAACCGAACCGAACCTAACCTAACCAACCTAACCTAACCTAACCTAACCTACCTAACCTAACCTCACCTAACCTAACCGAACCGAACCGAACCTAACCGAACCGAACGAACCGAACCGAACCGAACGAACCGAACCGAACCGAACCTAACCTAACCTCACCTAACCTAACCTACCTAACCTAACCGAACCGAACCTAACCTAACCTCACCTAACCTAACCTAACCTAACCTAACCGAACCGAACCGAACGAACCGAACCGACCGAACCGAACCTAACCTAACCGAACCGAACCTAACCTAACCGAACCGAACCGAACCGAACCGAACCGACCGAACCGAACCGAACCTAACCTAACCTAACCGAACCTAACCTAACCTACCTAACCTAACCGAACCTAACCTAACCTCACCTAACCTAACCGAACCGAACCTAACCGAACCGAACCGAACCGAACCTAACCGAACCGAACCGAACCGAACGAACCGAACCGACCGAACCGAACCGACCGAACCGAACCTAACCTAACCTAACCTAACCTAACCTAACCTAACTAACCTAACCTAACCAACCTAACCTAACCTAACCTACCTAACCTAACCGAACCGAACGAACCGAACCGAACCGAACCGACCGAACCGAACCGAACCTAACCTAACCCAGTTGCGCGCAAGCCGCCGTCCCGACCGCACCGCTCCCGCGCCATTCCGTGCCGCTCCGCGCTCGCGAAAAATCTGAAAAATAGAGAACAGTGGTAAAGTTATCGTGAAATTAGGAGTGCAATATATCAAAACACGCGGAAAAGTGCGACGGATATAACGGTGTATAAATTGTGAATTTTGGATAAGTGGTTAAAAAGTTATAGTTAAAAAAGTGCAAAATTGTTAAAATTTTAAACTTCAAAAAATAACGCTGACGAAAAGCGATCGACGACATACCGGTTTCTTCATACCAATCGAAAGAGCTCGTCGAGATCTACGACCCTGACTGGTTTTTGGAATTTTTTGACTCGGGTAACTGGGTCAAAAAAGCAAAAAAACAAGTACCACGTGGCCACGAGGTCCTGGATCCGGGGCAGCTGGAGCGTGACAACACACATCAATCGATAGCTGAGGTGGAGCAGAACCAGACGCCGTTTCAGGATCTGAAATCAGACAATAGAGTGAAAAGTTATAGAGTGCCAAAAAAGTTGAAAATTTTGTAACATCTTTAAAAAATCATAACTCGGAAAGTAAATCTGTAAGGTATAGTTTTTATTATTTAGATAGATCAGGCACTTAAAGACGAATAAAAAGACACCTCATTTAGATTTTTCTGACTTAAATTTACCAAGAAATAATTAATTTTATAAAAGTAGGTCAAACAATTTACGTAATAAAATTCGAAAAATAACTTTTTTATATTAAGACTTTTTGATAAAAATTGTAAATAGGTGAAATAAGAGCCGCTAAAAAATTAGGTTGACAGGGCTTTTTGACCTAAATTGTAATTCCTTATATTTTATTTGGATTTTTGAAATTTTCAAAACTATGTTGACGTATACTTAGTCTTTTGACTTGTTATACATAATTAATAAGTTTTATTAGTATTAATAAGTCATATATACAGTGTGACAGGGTTTATTGACCCAAAATTAGTGACATACTGGGGTTTATTGACCCAAAAACAAATGTAAATATAGTTATAAGTGACAAAAACAGTCCTAATATTTGATAATTGGTTTATTGACCCAAAATTAGTGACATACTGGGGTTTATTGACCCAAAATTAGTGACATACTGGGGTTTATTGACCCAAAATTAGTGACATACTGGGGTTTATTGACCCAAAATTAGTGACATACTGGGGTTTATTGACCCAAAAACAAATGTAAATATAGTTATAAGTGACAAAAACAGTCCTAATATTTGATAATTGGTTTATTGACCAAATTGTATTATAGTATAGTATAAAATTAAGATTATAGACCTTACATAGACATTAATTCTATCCCGAAGGACTGTATGTACATTATAAATATTCTAAAACTTAAAAACTTAAAAACTTAAACTTAACTATATTTACTTGACAATTAAATTAATTGATTGATTTTGATTTGACAATCACCCCTGACACAGTGCAAGATGTTTGGCTTTAGGACACCTAGTAAGCGCACCGACCGTGCTGCAGCCTCAGACACGGAAGAGGCAAACTCACCGAGGAGTGACAAATCGCCAATAGACGCCTCCAATGTAAGAAGGAGTATTGGCGAATGGGAAGCGGGACGAGTGGAAACAGCAAACGAGAATACCACCACCACCACCACCCGCACCCCCGAAAAGTCTAAAGTTCCAGCCAAAAAGGTACTGCCCCCAAAGGAGCAGAAACAACAATTATTAACAGTAACCCGGAAAGTCTCCAGAGACTCGACAAGTCCACCGAAATATGCAACGAAACTGGCTGAGGCTAAGGCATGCGTGACGAAGGCCAAAATCAATCTTGGCCTATCTAGGAACACGAAAACGGAAATCAAAGAGGCAGTTATGCAAGCGATAGATAGAATGTACCAGTTAGTCAAGGAGTTAGAAAATAAGTGGAAAAAGGATACGGAGGAGAAGACAATAGAAAATATGGAAAAGGAAAAGGGACAGACTAAGGAAGGTGCAGATTTAGTGAACAAAATTGATGACCATGCAAAGTTATTAAAGGAA
Organism: Papilio protenor; assembly: GCA_029286645.1. Taxonomy (NCBI): domain Eukaryota; kingdom Metazoa; phylum Arthropoda; class Insecta; order Lepidoptera; family Papilionidae; genus Papilio; species Papilio protenor. The sequence goes on along the minus strand of JAGSMZ010000078.1, from coordinate 33,299 downwards.
AATAATTTAAGAATGCAAGAACTACAGACAAATTTGGAAAAATACTACAATAGACAGGAACAGTGGCAGCAACAAACATATGCCAGTGCAGTAGCACAGAATAAGAAAAGTCCTTTAGAACAGAAGTCATTACTCTCAGTAGTGATAACTTCAAAAAATGAGACGGAAACCGGAGAGGAAGTTTTGGATAGAATACGAAAAGCGGTAAAGGCAAAGGAAGGTGGAATAGTAGTAGAGAGTATCAGAAAAGCAAAAGATAGTAAGATCATAGTAGGATGCAAGACGGAAGAGGAAAGGAATCAATTAAAGGAAAGGCTAAAGAATGCAGAGGAACAACTGAATGTACAGGAAGTAAAAAATAAGGACCCACTGATAATCCTACGAGATGTCTTCAAATACAACTCGGATGAAGACATCATTGCTGCTCTAAAAAATCAAAATAAGGGAATACTAACGGATGAAAAGGATAGAGAAAAGTTGGAGATAATATATAAGAAGAAGGCAAGAAACCCACTAGCTCAGCATGTAGTAATGAGAGTGACCCCACAGGCTTGGAAGAAATTAGTGGATGTAGGCAAAGTGCAGATTGACTTACAAAGGGTAAGAGTGGAAGACCAATCTCCCCTTATGCAATGCTCACTGTGCCTAGGCTACGGACACCCGAAACGTTTTTGCAAAGAAACCATAGAGAAATGCTCCCACTGTGGGGGACCACACCAAAAGAGTGAATGTGCGGATTGGCAAGCAGGCACCGAACCCTCATGCTGCAACTGTAAACTGGCGAAGCAGGATAGAATCGACCACAACGCGTTTAGCCAGGAGTGCCCGGTGCGAAAGCGTTGGGACTCTATAGCAAGATCCTCAATCTCGTATTGCTAAGGGCACCCCGGGCACTCAAAGCGAAACTATAAATAGGACCCACCGATACAGCGCTCTCCAAATAAACTTACAACGCAGCCAAACCGCCACGTCAGAGTTGGTGATGGAGGCAGCGGCGAGAAAACTGACCTTCGCTATGGTGCAGGAGCCCTATGTGGGCCGGATAGGGGAGGTGAAACAATACAGCGGCACAAGAGTAATCCAATGTGTGAGATCCTCTACCGACCGGGTGAACAAGGCTGCAATCATATTGTTCGACGGCACTGTCAACGTCACCCAGTACCCGGCCCTCACCACTGAAAACATCGCAGTCGCAAAGATAAGGACCGGGGCCTGGGAGATAGGGATAGTGTCTGTATATCTAGAAGGGGATAAACCCCTAGAACCTTACCTGGAAGACATAGAGCGCGCGGTCGAAGGACTAAATACGAAGAATGTAGTATTGGGAGGCGATGTGAACTCATGGAATACCTGGTGGGGAAGTCGGCTGACGAATAAGCGAGGAGAGGAGATGGCAGCAGCATTAGATCAACTCCAGCTGCATATTCTCAACCGAGGTTCCGAACCCACATTCGACTCTGTGCGGGGAACAAGGAGGTACACCAGCTGCGTAGACGTCACCACCTGCTCGACGGCCCTACTCGGGAAGATCCAGGACTGGAAGCTAGAAAGAAGTATTATTAATTCGGACCACGTGGCAATCACATTCAAACTAAATTTGGAAAAATCTACGGGAACAGACATAAAACGTACTACTAGAAAATATAACACAAAAAAGGCAGATTGGAGTGAATTTAGAACTAAATTAGAGAAAAATTTGGAAGAAAGAAAAATTAACAAAATAGAAATTGATAAAATTAATGATAGGGATAGTCTAGATAAAATGGTGAAAAATTTTACGGAGGCTATTACTGAAATTTGTGATGAGGAATTTAAAATAGAATCAAAAAATAAAAGAATGGGATTGCCATGGTGGACCAATGAACTTACCGATAAAAAACGCGAAGTCCTGCGAAAGAAGCGCAGGATATCATGCGCCGCGCCAAACCGACGAGGATGGGTCGTCGAGCAGTACCTCAAGGCTAGGAGTGAGTACGAGCACGAAGTTAGGGCCGCCCAGACAGCCAGCTGGAAAGCATTTTGTGGACAGCAGGAGCGCGAGTCGATGTGGGACAGCATCTATAGGGTTCTAAACCGCACGACGATGAGGCAAGAAGAACTTCCCATCTTAAAAGATGGGAAGACCTTGAATGGCGAAGAGTCGGCTAGGGCTTTAGCTGATAGCTTCTATCCGGAGGATACAGAGCTGAATGATGTCGAGGTCCACAGGAAAATTAGAAATAAATCCCGGAAAATAAATGCCGAAGCACATGATGACACATGTTATCCGGCATTTACTAGAGACGAACTAATGTGGGCCGCGACATCATTCAACCCCAAGAAAGCCCCAGGCATCGACGGATTTACCGCAGACATCTGTCGTGCGGCGATAGCACGGGACCCTGAAACATTCTTAGCACTAATAAATAAATGTATGGAACTTACCCATTTCCCCGCCGCGTGGAAAGAAGCCGTCGTGGTCGTCCTCAGGAAACCTGAAAAAGAAAATTACACGAATCCTAAATCATTTAGACCCATAGGGTTATTGCCGATCCTCGGAAAAATCCTCGAAAAGATGATCTTCCAGCGAATAAAGTGGCATACACAGCCTCAAATTAGCTTGAGACAGTACGGATTTACACCACAACGCAGTACCGAAGACTCCCTCTATGACATGATGCGGCACATTCACCGTGGGCTTTCTGATAGAAAGCTCATGGTGCTTGTGTCGCTTGACATAGAGGGAGCCTTCGATAATGCGTGGTGGCCGGCCGTCAAATGTGGACTGGAGGAAGTCAATTGCCCGGCGTATCTAAGAAGGATCATTGATAGTTACCTCAGCAATAGGATGGTACGCCTTAGGTACGCCGGTGCGGAATGGAAGAAGTCCACCACGAAGGGGTGCATTCAAGGGTCGATCGGAGGACCCACACTGTGGAATATCCTGTTAAACCCCCTCCTTAGAGTGCTGGAGAGAGAAGGGGAGTACACCCAAGCTTTCGCCGATGACATCGTCCTGATCTTCTCCGGGGACAGTGCATTGGAGATTGAACGGAAAGCTAATGCAATCCTCGAGCGTGTGCGGGAGTGGGGAGTCGCAAATAAGCTAAACTTTGCACCCCATAAAACCAAAGCGATGGTGATAACAAGGAAACTGAAATTCGACTCCCCACGCCTGCACATGGGAGGGGTGAACATTGAGCTCTCCAAGGAAGTTAAAATACTCGGCCTCACGGTGGATGACAAACTCACATTCAACGCACACGTGGACAACATTTGCCGGAAAGTGCAAAGCCTGTACATCCAACTCGCGAGAGCCGCAAAGGTCAGCTGGGGACTAAACCCGGAAGTGATCAGGACGATGTATACGGCGGTAGTAGAACCGGTGATCATGTACGCTGCAAGTGCATGGTCACCGGCAACGCAGAAGAAATCTGTAAAGAAGAGATTGGACGCGGTGCAAAGGGGCTTTGTTCGCAAGATTATACGGGCATATCGGACAGTTTCGCTCAACTCGGCCCTACTACTCGCCGGATTGCTTCCTTTGGACCTCAGAATCCAAGAAGCAGCATCTCTTTATGAGATAAAGAGAGGTCTATCCCGGCGAGTAGTAGGAGATCGAGAGGTGGAGAGAAGGGTTCCGTATCTGGAAAAAGCGCATCCTGCTGACAGAGTGGAAATAAATTTCACCTGCCTGGAAGACGGTGCAGAGCCACCAGACTCTGGAATCAACATCTTCACAGACGGTAGCAAGATCGAGGGAAAGGTTGGAGCCGCACTGTCAATTTGGGATGGTGCGGTGGAGACGAAGACCCGGAAACTAAAATTGGAAGACTACTGCACAGTCTACCAGGCAGAATTGCTGGCCCTAAACGAAGCAACAAAAATCGCACTTGAAGCCCCCACACGTAGCCACAGCATTCTCTCGGATTCTCGATCGGCCCTGCAAACTATCATGGACGTAGAAGCTACCCACCCCCTAGCGGAAGAAATCAAAAGGAACATTAAAACAATCAAGGCAGGAGGCAAAACGTTGGACCTGTATTGGGTTAAGGCCCATGTGGGAGTACTTGGCAACGAGAGGGCAGATGCCTTGGCCAAAGAGGCCGCTCTGAAAACTAAAAGAAGGGCAGATTATGACAGTTGCCCGATTTCATACGTCAAAAGGCAGCTCCGAGAGGACACCGTTGACGAATGGAACCGGAGATATAAAATAGAAACAACCGCCTCCAGTACAAAATTGTTCTTCCCGGACGCGGCGGAAGCCTACAGCATAGTTAGGAAAATAGAAATTAACGCATTAATGACACAATTACTTACCGGGCATGGTGGAGTGGCGGAGTACCTGCACCGTTTCAAGTGCCGAGAAAATCCATCGTGTCCCTGCGATGATGAAACAAGCCAAAACATCTTGCACGTAGTCGCGGAGTGTCCCATATACCTGAAAAAAAAAAAAAACAAAAAAAAAAAAAAAAAACAAAAAAAAAAAAAAAAAAAAAACAAAAAAAAAAAAACAAAAAAAAAAAAAAAAAAAACAAAAAAAAAAAAAAAACAAAAAAAAAAAAAAAAAAAACAAAAAAAAAAAAACAAAAAAAAAAAAACAAAAAAAAAAAAAAAAAAAAAAAAAAAAAAACAAAAAAAAAAAAAACAAAAAAAAAAAAACAAAAAAAAAAAAAAAAAACAAAAAAAAAAAAACAAAAAAAAAAAAACAAAAAAAAAAAAAACAAAAAAAAAAAAAAAAAAACAAAAAAAAAAAAAAAACAAAAAAAAAAAAAAAAAAAACAAAAAAAAAAAAAACAAAAAAAAAAAAAACAAAAAAAAAAAAAAAAAAAACAAAAAAAAAAAAAAAAACAAAAAAAAAAAAAAAAAAAAAAAAAAAAAAAAAAAAAAAAAAAAAAAAAAAAAAAAAAAAAAAAAAAAACCTAACCTAACCTAACCTAACCTAACCTAACCTAACCTAACCTAACCTTTTTTTTTTTTTTTTTTTTCCGAGGGGAATGCTTTAGGCATACTACCGTCTCCCGGGAGAGCGCGGCAGTTATGTGGGATTCTCCTCGCAGGTGCGAGGCATACCCACTAAACCCCTCGGTTCCTCCAACGCATCTGGTTGGGGTCACGGGAACGCTTTCGCTTTCGTCCGCGACCCCGACCTGCGTCTGCTGCCTATGGCAGCACCCTAGGTTGGGGGGAGGTCGTCCCTAAGCCTGGGCGGCAGATACCCCGGATCTACCGCCCTACGGCTATAGACGAGGAGGGAGGGAGGGCGGCGGCATATTGTCGCCTTCTCCTCCCCACTCGTCTCCGTCGGAGCGGGGGCGCGAGGGGGTTGTCCTCGCGCTCCCGTTCCCTTTCCTCCTTCTGCGAAATCACCGTTTCGCAGAAGGAGGAAACCGCTTCCCACGACCTCTCACTCTCCAGCATGGCACGAACCACGCCGGACAGTGAGAGGTCCCCTCCGATCGCCGCCACCAGGGCGCGGCGCTCGTCAGTCCACGCAGCACACTCCTCTAGAGTGTGCTGCGCGGTGTCCTCACGAGCGCCGCACCCATGGCACGACATCGTCTCCTCCCTTCCGATCCGACACAGGTACCGCCCGAAGCATCCATGTCCGGACAGCACCTGTGTCAGTCGGAAGGTCAGCGCCCCATGACGCCTTCCGCACCAGTCCGGGAGCTGTGGGCGTATGGCCTGTATTGTGCGGGCGCCATATTCGGCGTCCGCTAGGCCAGCAGCCCACAGCTCCATGGTCGTCCGCTTCATCTCCGCCCGGGCGCGGGCGGCCTCCTCAGGGGCGGGTGTGTGCCCCCGGGCTCTTTGTTCGGCCCGCACCCGGTACGCTTCAGCCAGCACCCCAGCTTCAATCTCCCACGGGGGAGTGCCGGCCAAAGCGCAGGCCGCTGCGTGGCTCACCGTGCGGTAGGCCACGCATACGCGCGTCGCAAGGACGCGCTGCGGCCTGCGGAGGAGGGCCCTGTTTGGCGCATCAAGGGCTTCTGCCCAGATCGGTGCACCATACAGGGCCATGCTCCGGACGACCATGGCGTACAGTCTTCTCACCTGTACGCCCGGACCCTTGAGGTTCGGGAGGAGCCTCGCGAGGGCTGAGGCCGCACCGACGAGTCGGGGGGTCAGCGTCCGGAAGTGGTCCCGGAAACGCCAACCCCCGTCGAGAGTTAGGCCCAGATATTTCATCCGGGCCTTAACCTCGACCTCGTCCCCGTTGATCCGGAGGGTCGACCTCGCCGGCACTCTCCACCTCGGCCCTTTGAAGCAAAGGGCCTCGGTTTTCTGGAGTGCCACTCGGAGGCCAAGCGCCTCGATCCTCCGGACCAACAGGGTCGCCCCGGCCTCAGCCCTTCTCTTCACCTTTGCCCAGGTGGTGTCCCGGACGGCTACCAGCGTGTCATCTGCATAACAGATGACCGCCATCTGGGACAGCACCTGTGTCAGTCGGAAGGTCAGCGCCCCATGACGCCTTCCGCACCAGTCCGGGAGCTGTGGGCGTATGGCCTGTATTGTGCGGGCGCCATATTCGGCGTCCGCTAGGCCAGCAGCCCACAGCTCCATGGTCGTCCGCTTCATCTCCGCCCGGGCGCGGGCGGCCTCCTCAGGGGCGGGTGTGTGCCCCCGGGCTCTTTGTTCGGCCCGCACCCGGTACGCTTCAGCCAGCACCCCAGCTTCAATCTCCCACGGGGGAGTGCCGGCCAAAGCGCAGGCCGCTGCGTGGCTCACCGTGCGGTAGGCCACGCATACGCGCGTCGCAAGGACGCGCTGCGGCCTGCGGAGGAGGGCCCTGTTTGGCGCATCAAGGGCTTCTGCCCAGATCGGTGCACCATACAGGGCCATGCTCCGGACGACCATGGCGTACAGTCTTCTCACCTGTACGCCCGGACCCTTGAGGTTCGGGAGGAGCCTCGCGAGGGCTGAGGCCGCACCGACGAGTCGGGGGGTCAGCGTCCGGAAGTGGTCCCGGAAACGCCAACCCCCGTCGAGAGTTAGGCCCAGATATTTCATCCGGGCCTTAACCTCGACCTCGTCCCCGTTGATCCGGAGGGTCGACCTCGCCGGCACTCTCCACCTCGGCCCTTTGAAGCAAAGGGCCTCGGTTTTCTGGAGTGCCACTCGGAGGCCAAGCGCCTCGATCCTCCGGACCAACAGGGTCGCCCCGGCCTCAGCCCTTCTCTTCACCTTTGCCCAGGTGGTGTCCCGGACGGCTACCAGCGTGTCATCTGCATAACAGATGACCGCCATCTGGGACAGCACCTGGCCGCGGATGGCCCAGTCAAATCCGATGTTCCATAGCAGGGGGCCAAGCACGGACCCCTGCGGAACACCGGAGGCCATCCGCCTCCGCTCCTTCCCGAACCTCGTCATGTAGGACACTACCCGCCCTTGCAGGTAGTGCCCTATTATCCTCCGGAGGTAGGGGGGCACTCCGTGATACCGGAGTGCCTCCTCTATCACCTCGAACGGGAGGGAGCCGAAGGCATTGGCGATATCCAGGGACACCGCCAACACCCCCTGCCCCCTCCCGGCCGCGCCCTCCGTGAACCTCTTCAGCGTGGTCAGGGCGTCCAAGGTGGATCGCCCCGACCGGAACCCGAATTGGTTCCCGGAGAGCTGCGGCCCTTCCCTCTCCAGATGCTGGATAATCCGGGAAGCCAATACTCTTTCGAGCAGCTTCCCGGCCTCATCCAGCATCACAAGCGGCCGGTGGCCGGAAGGGGAGTCGACGGGGCGCCCCTCCTTCCACACCTCGGGGAAGCACCCCTCCGCTAGGCAGTCGTTAAACAGCCCGCGGAGGCGGTCCCCGAGGTGTTTGAGCGCCAGGTGCAGCACTCTACCGGGCACCCCGTCGGGTCCCGGTGCTTTCCGGCAACCCCGGAGCCGGCTGGCCGCCCCAGCCAATTCCTCCTCTGTTATTGGGGGAGGGGCAGGGGCGGCATCATCCTCGGCATCGTCCTCGTCACTAGGTCGTGACATGCGCGGTGGTTGGAAAGGGGGGCTGTCAGGAAACAACCCCTCGACCACCGCGCTGAGGACGGCCGGCTCCATGGCCTCCGTAGGGGGCGCCACCTTCATTTTCGCCCGCACCATACGGTACGGGCGCCCCCACGGATCCGCATCAAGGGTCGCCAAGAACTCTGCGTAGGCAGCTTCCTTGGCGGCCCTGATGCCGCTGGCGAACGCCTTCCTGGCCGAACTGAGTTCTGCCAGGAGGCGCTCCAGCTCCGCTGCGGACCGGTTCCGCCGTCTGCGGCACCGGGTATATGCCCGTCGGGCGGCGTTGCTGGCAGAACGCAGGACAGCGAGGTCCTGCGTCCACCAGTAGACGCCTTCCCGAGGCGCGAAGCGTCGCGCCCTGGGCATCCCAGCGTCGCAGACGGCGGTTAGGTCCCGTCCGAGCCTGGCGGCCCTCTCGTCGACCCCCACCGTTTGGGGGGGGTCCTCCGCCCAGGCTCGAACTATGGCGGCTTCCTCAGCCAGTTCCGGGTCGAGGCGCGAGAGCTGCCACTTCGGGAAACCCCCAGCACCTCGCCCGGACGGCTACCAGCGTGTCATCTGCATAACAGATGACCGCCATCTGGGACAGCACCTGGCCGCGGATGGCCCAGTCAAATCCGATGTTCCATAGCAGGGGGCCAAGCACGGACCCCTGCGGAACACCGGAGGCCATCCGCCTCCGCTCCTTCCCGAACCTCGTCATGTAGGACACTACCCGCCCTTGCAGGTAGTGCCCTATTATCCTCCGGAGGTAGGGGGGCACTCCGTGATACCGGAGTGCCTCCTCTATCACCTCGAACGGGAGGGAGCCGAAGGCATTGGCGATATCCAGGGACACCGCCAACACCCCCTGCCCCCTCCCGGCCGCGCCCTCCGTGAACCTCTTCAGCGTGGTCAGGGCGTCCAAGGTGGATCGCCCCGACCGGAACCCGAATTGGTTCCCGGAGAGCTGCGGCCCTTCCCTCTCCAGATGCTGGATAATCCGGGAAGCCAATACTCTTTCGAGCAGCTTCCCGGCCTCATCCAGCATCACAAGCGGCCGGTGGCCGGAAGGGGAGTCGACGGGGCGCCCCTCCTTCCACACCTCGGGGAAGCACCCCTCCGCTAGGCAGTCGTTAAACAGCCCGCGGAGGCGGTCCCCGAGGTGTTTGAGCGCCAGGTGCAGCACTCTACCGGGCACCCCGTCGGGTCCCGGTGCTTTCCGGCAACCCCGGAGCCGGCTGGCCGCCCTAGCCAATTCCTCCTCTGTTATTGGGGGAGGGGCAGGGGCGGCATCATCCTCGGCATCGTCCTCGTCACTAGGTCGTGACATGCGCGGTGGTTGGAAAGGGGGGCTGTCAGGAAACAACCCCTCGACCACCGCGCTGAGGACGGCCGGCTCCATGGCCTCCGTAGGGGGCGCCACCTTCATTTTCGCCCGCACCATACGGTACGGGCGCCCCCACGGATCCGCATCAAGGGTCGCCAAGAACTCTGCGTAGGCAGCTTCCTTGGCGGCCCTGATGCCGCTGGCGAACGCCTTCCTGGCCGAACTGAGTTCTGCCAGGAGGCGCTCCAGCTCCGCTGCGGACCGGTTCCGCCGTCTGCGGCACCGGGTATATGCCCGTCGGGCGGCGTTGCTGGCAGAACGCAGGACAGCGAGGTCCTGCGTCCACCAGTAGACGCCTTCACGAGGCGCGAAGCGTCGCGCCCTGGGCATCCCAGCGTCGCAGACGGCGGTTAGGTCCCGTCCGAGCCTGGCGGCCCTCTCGTCGACCCCCACCGTTTGGGGGGGGTCCTCCGCCCAGGCTCGAACTATGGCGGCTTCCTCAGCCAGTTCCGGGTCGAGGCGCGAGAGCTGCCACTTCGGGAAACCCCCAGCACCTCGCCCGGACGCCGCCCGGACCCCCGACCTGGGGGGCGCGGTGGAGACCCTGAACCGGATGTATAGATGGTCAGACAGAGTCTCCACCTCCTCCAGGACACGCCAGCACGATATGCGTGCGCCAATGGCAGGGGTGGCGAACGTCACGTCCACCACCGAGCCCCCTTGCCGGCGCACGCACGTGTTGGCGGTGCCCTGATTCTCCGGGGCCAGGCCGATCATAACAGCCCAGTCCCGGAGAAGCGCCCCCTTCAGGTCGGTGGTGGAGGACCCCCACGCCGCGCACTTAGCGTTGAGGTCCCCCATCATGATGACCTGGGCCGGCGATGCCCTCTGCACCACCGGCTCCAGGCCATCCAGGAACCTCTCGAAATCGGAGAGGTTCCTGTTTGGGGAGAAGTAGACTCCGATGAGCACTACTTCTCCCCAGTTCGCCGCTATGAAGCCCGCACCCCTCTCCCTCAGGGAGAGACGATGCGGGCTCGCCGCAGGGACCACGATGGCCACTGAACCCTCCGTGTCCCCCAGCCAATTCGGTTGGGGGGCGACCAGGTAGGGTTCAGCCACGACTGCAACGGCAATTCTCCACTCTGCCAGGACCTGCATTAGCAAGTCCTGTGCGCGGGCAGAGTGGTTGGCGTTCGTCTGGAGGAAGTCGAAATGCAGGTGTCTTGGCATTAAGATACCTGCATTTCAACCTCCTCGGCCATGTGGCAATCCTGCGGCTGTGTCGGCCGGCTGGAAGGCACCCTGCTGGACGGGGCCTTACCCTTCATCGACGGGGGTGTGCATTTCGCACCCCCCATCACGTGAGCATGTGGGCGCCCCGCCGTCGCACAGACCGTGCATTTGCAAGGCGCCTCACAGCCGGCCAACTTATGGCCCTCCATGCCGCATCGGAAGCATACACTAGCGTGGTCTGCCTCCGATGGGCAGAGGGCGCGAGTGTGGCCCAGCATCATGCATTTGTAACAACGTAGTTGCTGGGCCTCCACCGCTTTGATGGTGGCCATCATCCACCCGATGGCCACCCTTCCCACCTTTAGAGCTGCTACAGCAGCTGTTGCCGGGCATCTGGCGAGGGCCGATCCGCCTCCCCAGAAGCTGGGCCTGATGCGGCCCACCTTCACGGAGCTGGGGGAGCATCCCCCCGCCGTCGCCAGTGCAGCCGCGACTTCCTCAGGTGTCACCGTGTCGTCTAGACCGGTGACCCTGAGGTCGGCCATTTTGGTCGGGCGGGTGACGTCCGCCCAGCTCCCGATGACCCGCACCAGCTCTGTGGCGAGGCGATCGGCCGTCTCCTCGGGGGTGGACCCCCCCACCTCCATCAGCTTGGAGCCGGTCATGCTCGTTCGGATTTTAACCGACTCCAAGCCGAAGTCCCTCAGGGCGATGGAGGCCCTGGCCTTGGCCAGGACCTCAGTGTATTTGGCCTCCGAGGTGGTCCCCTCCGCGGTCGTGATGGTGGCCCCCGTCTTGAGGGTGACCACAATAGCCGCGGTCTTGGGGGCCACGATCCTCACAACCTTCGGAGGGGCCGGGGCACTTGGCCGGGCTGCACCCGAAGGGGGGGGATTTGCTGGAGGAGCGTTCCCCTTCTTCTTCCTCCGGACAACCTGGGACCACGAGGAGCCCGAGGTGCCCGGCTGATCTTCCCCTCCGTTGATTTCCGCAGTGGGGGGGGGAGGGGCCGCTCCTGCGTCTCCCTTCCCCTGGTTTCCCTTGGAGGGAGGAGGGGGGGGTGGGGCGGCAGGCCTCTTAGCGGGGCCCTTTTTGGGTGCCTTCTTGGCCGGCCTGGGTGTGGTCTCAGGAACCCCCCCCCCCCCCCCCCCCCCCCCCCCCCCCCCCCCCCCCCCCCCCCCCCCCCCCCCCCCCCCCCCCCCCCCCCCCCCCCCCCCCCCCCCCCCCCCCCCCCCCCCCCCCCCCCCCCCCCCCCCCCCCCCCCCCCCCCCCCCCCCCCCCCCCCCCCCCCCCCCCCCCCCCCCCCCCCCCCCCCCCCCCCCCCCCCCCCCCCCCCCCCCCCCCCCCCCCCCCCCCCCCCCCCCCCCCCCCCCCCCCCCCCCCCCCCCCCCCCCCCCCCCCCCCCCCCCCCCCCCCCCCCCCCCCCCCCCCCCCCCCCCCCCCCCCCCCCCCCCCCCCCCCCCCCCCCCCCCCCCCCCCCCCCCCCCCCCCCCCCCCCCCCCCCCCCCCCCCCCCCCCCCCCCCCCCCCCCCCCCCCCCCCCCCCCCCCCCCCCCCCCCCCCCCCCCCCCCCCCCCCCCCCCCCCCCCCCCCCCCCCCCCCCCCCCCCCCCCCCCCCCCCCCCCCCCCCCCCCCCCCCCCCCCCCCCCCCCCCCCCCCCCCCCCCCCCCCCCCCCCCCCCCCCCCCCCCCCCCCCCCCCCCCCCCCCCCCCCCCCCCCCCCCCCCCCCCCCCCCCCCCCCCCCCCCCCCCCCCCCCCCCCCCCCCCCCCCCCCCCCCCCCCCCCCCCCCCCCCCCCCCCCCCCCCCCCCCCCCCCCCCCCCCCCCCCCCCCCCCCCCCCCCCCCCCCCCCCCCCCCCCCCCCCCCCCCCCCCCCCCCCCCCCCCCCCCCCCCCCCCCCCCCCCCCCCCCCCCCCCCCCCCCCCCCCCCCCCCCCCCCCCCCCCCCCCCCCCCCCCCCCCCCCCCCCCCCCCCCCCCCCCCCCCCCCCCCCCCCCCCCCCCCCCCCCCCCCCCCCCCCCCCCCCCCCCCCCCCCCCCCCCCCCCCCCCCCCCCCCCCCCCCCCCCCCCCCCCCCCCCCCCCCCCCCCCCCCCCCCCCCCCCCCCCCCCCCCCCCCCCCCCCCCCCCCCCCCCCCCCCCCCCCCCCCCCCCCCCCCCCCCCCCCCCCCCCCCCCCCCCCCCCCCCCCCCCCCCCCCCCCCCCCCCCCCCCCCCCCCCCCCCCCCCCCCCCCCCCCCCCCCCCCCCCCCCCCCCCCCCCCCCCCCCCCCCCCCCCCCCCCCCCCCCCCCCCCCCCCCCCCCCCCCCCCCCCCCCCCCCCCCCCCCCCCCCCCCCCCCCCCCCCCCCCCCCCCCCCCCCCCCCCCCCCCCCCCCCCCCCCCCCCCCCCCCCCCCCCCCCCCCCCCCCCCCCCCCCCCCCCCCCCCCCCCCCCCCCCCCCCCCCCCCCCCCCCCCCCCCCCCCCCCCCCCCCCCCCCCCCCCCCCCCCCCCCCCCCCCCCCCCCCCCCCCCCCCCCCCCCCCCCCCCCCCCCCCCCCCCCCCCCCCCCCCCCCCCCCCCCCCCCCCCCCCCCCCCCCCCCCCCCCCCCCCCCCCCCCCCCCCCCCCCCCCCCCCCCCCCCCCCCCCCCCCCCCCCCCCCCCCCCCCCCCCCCCCCCCCCCCCCCCCCCCCCCCCCCCCCCCCCCCCCCCCCCCCCCCCCCCCCCCCCCCCCCCCCCCCCCCCCCCCCCCCCCCCCCCCCCCCCCCCCCCCCCCCCCCCCCCCCCCCCCCCCCCCCCCCCCCCCCCCCCCCCCCCCCCCCCCCCACTCTCCCCCCCCTCGGCCAGGTATTCCTGGGCCTCCTTCAAAAAGGAGTATACCCCAACCGGGCGCCGAACGCGGCCCCTCGAAGACGAGGACGCCACCTTCTGCGCCACGGCCGGGGCCTCCTTCTCAGCCGCCGACATCATCAGGGGCCTCTTTTGAGAGGTTCCCCCTGGGAACTTTAGCGAGAGTCCCGCCTTACGCGGTATCTCCCCATCCGCATCGATCGCCCTCTTTTCGGCGCCAAAAGCACCCCTGGAGCCCTGCTGCCGCCCTAACCTAACCTAACCTACCTAACCTAACCTACCTAACCTAACCTAACCTAACCTAACCTACCTAACCTAACCTAACCTACCTAACCTAACCTAACCAACCTAACCTAACCTACCTAACCTAACCTACCTAACCTAACCTAACCTAACCTAACTAACCTAACCTACCTAACCTAACCTACCTAACCTAACCTAACCAACCTAACCTAACCAACCTAACCTAACCTAACTAACCTAACCTAACCTAACCAACCTAACCTAACTAACCTAACCTACCTAACCTAACCTAACTAACCTAACCTACCTAACCTAACCTACCTAACCTAACCTAACCAACCTAACCTAACCAACCTAACCTAACCAACCTAACCTAACCTAACCTAACCTAACCTAACCTACCTAACCTAACCAACCTAACCTAACTAACCTAACCTAACCTAACTAACCTAACCTAACCTAACCTAACCTACCTAACCTAACCTACCTAACCTAACCAACCTAACCTAACCAACCTAACCTAACCTAACCAACCTAACCTAACCTAACTAACCTAACCTACCTAACCTAACCTAACCTAACCTAACCAACCTAACCTAACCTACCTAACCTAACCTACCTAACCTAACCTACCTAACCTAACCAACCTAACCTAACTAACCTAACCTACCTAACCTAACCTAACCTAACCTAACCAACCTAACCTAACCTAACCAACCTAACCTAACCTAACCTAACCTAACCTAACCTAACCTAACCTAACCTACCTAACCTAACCTAACTAACCTAACCTACCTAACCTAACCAACCTAACCTAACCTACCTAACCTAACCTAACCTAACCTAACCTAACCTAACTAACCTAACCTACCTAACCTAACCTAACCTACCTAACCTAACCTACCTAACCTAACCAACCTAACCTAACCAACCTAACCTAACCTAACCTAACCTAACCTAACCTAACCTAACCTAACTAACCTAACCTACCTAACCTAACCTAACCTAACCTAACCTAACCTAACCTAACCTAACCAACCTAACCTAACCTAACCTAACCTAACCTAACCTACCTAACCTAACCTACCTAACCTAACCTACCTAACCTAACCTAACCTAACCTAACCTAACCTAACCTAACCTAACTAACCTAACCTACCTAACCTAACCTACCTAACCTAACCTAACCTAACCTACCTAACCTAACCTAACTAACCTAACCTAACCAACCTAACCTAACCAACCTAACCTAACCTAACCTAACCTAACCTAACCTAACCTAACCTAACCTAACCAACCTAACCTAACTAACCTAACCTAACCTAACCTAACCTAACCTAACCTAACCTAACTAACCTAACCTAACCAACCTAACCTAACCAACCTAACCTAACTAACCTAACCTACCTAACCTAACCAACCTAACCTAACTAACCTAACCTACCTAACCTAACCTAACCTAACCTAACCTAACCTAACCTAACTAACCTAACCTAACCTAACCTAACTAACCTAACCTAACCTAACCTAACCTAACCTAACCTAACCTAACTAACCTAACCTACCTAACCTAACCAACCTAACCTAACCTACCTAACCTAACCAACCTAACCTAACCAACCTAACCTAACCTAACCTAACCTAACTAACCTAACCTAACCTAACCTAACCTAACCTAACCTAACCTAACTAACCTAACCTAACCTACCTAACCTAACCTAACCAACCTAACCTAACTAACCTAACCTAACCTAACCTAACCTAACCTAACCTAACCTAACCTAACCTAACCTAACCTAACCTAACCTAACCTAACCTAACCTAACCTAACCTAACCTAACCTAACCTAACCTAACCTAACCTAACCTAACCTAACCTAACCTAACCTAACCTAACCTAACCTAACCTAACCTAACCTAACCTTTTTTTTTTTTTTTTTTTTTTTTTTTTTTTTTTTTTTTTTTATAGTGGGGAAATGCGTTACGCATACCGCCGCGCCCTAAGAGGGGAAAGGCGCGGAGGTTATGTTGGACTCACTCCCGATAACCGGAAGCATACCAACTAAAACCCCACTGTCTCCATCTTTTCACCGGGCACCGGGGTGTGGGCACACAGGAAGTATTCTTCCACTCCCCGGTGGTGACTGGCTGTTACGCCTCCTCAGTTGTTTGAACCTCTCTTGCGCGGAGAACCACGCGCCCTCTGCTACTCAATCGGAGTGGCGAACTTCCCCTTGGTTCGCCACTCGAGTACGGTCAAGGTGGTAGGGTCCGGGCAAAAGCCCTTCCCCTGCCCCCTCTGCGGCGGCTGCGGTTAGGGTCTCGGCTTGTCGCCTCCCTTAACCTTTCCGCCTCTTCTTTTGTGCTGACAACATCCTCACAAAATGTCTGGACAGCCCTCCATGCTGCGTCCGACTCCGTCATCTTGCTGACCAAGGCCGGTAAGGACAGATCGCCGCCCACTACAGCCACAAGGTCTCGTCTTTGTACAGCCCACGCCGAGCACTCCGCCAGCGTGTGCTGGGCTGTGTCCTCAGGACAATCGTCGCAGTGGTGGCACTGCGCGGACGGCTCCCTCCCAATCTTGCGCAGATAACTGCCGAAGCAACCATGCCCCGATAGCACCTGCGCAAGACGGTAGGTTACCGCCCCGTGCTCCCTCTCCATCCAGGCCACCAGCACTGGACAGATCGCCCCGACAGCCCTAGCACCAGCCCTCGGCTCGCGAAGACAGTGTTGCCATCTGGCCACTGCCGCGTCCCGTTTTTCGGCACGGTGAGCCTCTATTTCCGCCCTTGGAGGCGGTGATCCATCTATCAGCAGTCTCCGTTCGCGCCACTCGTGAACTGCCGCCAGCACCTCAGCCTCCAACACCCACGGCAGAGAACCAGCCAGGGTGCATGCCGCCTCATAGGAAATGGTGCGGTATCCCCTAATGACCCTGATCGCCATTGTTCTCTGCGGGCGATGAAGAACGTCGACCGTTCGCCTATTCAGGGCGCCGCTCCACACTGGTGCGCCGTAAAGCGCCATCGACTTGACGACGCCCATGAACAAGCGCCGGCACGCCGCCTTCGGGCCACCGACATTCGGCAGCAATCTTCCCAAGGCCGCAGCCGTACGCAATAGTTTGGGTCCCAGCATTCGGAAGTGGGCCTCAAAGGACCAACGACCGTCCAGCATGAGGCCCAAATACTTCATCTGCTGCCCGATCTCTATAGTGATTCCGCCAACGGTAATTTGGGATCCTGGGGGAGGCCTTCTCCGAGGACCATAGAAAAACAGGGCCTCGGACTTATGGAGGGCTACCTCCAGGCCCAGTGCCCGTATCCTTCCCACTACTTGTGCTACACCGGCGGTGCAAACGATCGCGCACTCGCGGTGCGTGGGTCCTCGCGCCGTCACTAGGGTGTCATCCGCATAGCATGTGACTTCCACCCCTCGGATGAAAGAGCCCCGCAGGGCCCAGTCGTATCCCACGTTCCATAGGAGGGGACCAAGGACTGAGCCCTGCGGTACCCCACAGGTGACTTCATGTCGACACCATCCGTTACGACTTCGGAACACAACCGCTCTACCCGACAGGTAGTCAGCTACAGTACGCATCAAGTATTCCGGCACTTGATGATAGCGGAGGGCCTCCAAAATACAGCTCCAGGGCATGGTGTTAAAGGCGTTCGCGATGTCCAAGGACACCGCAAGAACGACTTCGCCCTGAGCAACTGCTTCCTCCGCTATCCTCTTAACCCGCGTGATCGCGTGGACAGTAGACCTACCCGGTCTGAAGCCAAACTGCCTACTGTCCAGGTTCGGGCCGACTGTTCCCATGTGATTGGCGAGGCGGTTGGCGATAATTCGCTCGAACACTTTCGCCACTTCGTCGAGCAAGGTTATTGGCCGGTACGCTGCAGAGGAGTCGGCAGGCCGACCCTCTTTTTTCAGCAGCACCAGGGTGCCAATCTTCCAACGCTTCGGGAATCTTCCTTGTGCGAGGCAATCGTTCAGCAGCTGGATGATCTTCTCCTCGTACATGTCTGCAGCCAGTACCCAAGCCCGACCCGGTATGCCGTCAGGCCCCGGAGCCGTTCTTTTGGCACGCAGCCGATCGATAGCCGCCCCAAACTCGCCAGGGGAGACAGATGGAATGTCCTCACCGATGTCAGGGCTTCCACGCGGAATCCTGTACGGCGGCGTGTGTGCCTCTCTACGGGGAAAGAGGGAGGTTACCACTTCCTGTACTAGTTGGGGCGACAGGCTTTGCGTAAGAGGCGATGCCTGCGTTCGAAGCTTCCCTCGTACCATCAAATAGGGACGGCCCCATGGATCCCTATTCAGCGATTCGACCATCTCCTCATGCGCCCTATCTTTCGCTTCGCGTATCGCTAGGCTGAGATCATGTCTTGCGGCTTTGTAACTGTTGCGGAAGCTCGCCTCAATGACCTCGTCCCTCCGTCTTCTCCGGCATTGTCGCTGGTATCGGCGTCTGGCAGCTACGCACGCTGTGCGCAAAGCTGCTATTTCTGCAGACCACCAAAACACCTGCCTCTTCTGCGGTGGAGGGCCTTGTCGCGGCATCGATGCGTCGCATACGCGGGTCATCGAATCACGCAGCGCGTCAGCCCTCTCGTCGATGTCGAGTGCTCTGTTCGTGGGCAGCCACGTTTCCACCAGGGCCGCCTCCCTCAATATTTCTCTATCGAGTCGCTTCAACACCCACCGAGGAGTATCCTGGCGACGCGACTCCGGTCCCTGATGTGCTGGGGCCATAGACAGCTCCGATATTGCAAAACGGATGTACCGGTGGTCGGATAGTGTCTCCACACCTTCCACCACCTCCCAACCGCGTACCCGTCTCGCAGTTGCAGGGC
This sequence comes from Papilio protenor, assembly GCA_029286645.1. Taxonomy (NCBI): domain Eukaryota; kingdom Metazoa; phylum Arthropoda; class Insecta; order Lepidoptera; family Papilionidae; genus Papilio; species Papilio protenor. The sequence continues at coordinate 14,839 of JAGSMZ010000078.1, read as the reverse complement.
AGGCGAACGATAGGTCCACTATAGAACAGCCCTGCGGCCGTACGCATGTGGGTGTCGACCCCCGATTTAGGAGACAAAGTCCCATGGTCAGGGCCCACTCCTCCAATACTGCACCCCGAGGATTCGTGGCAGCGCTACCCCAAGCAGAGCTCTTTGCATTGAAGTCCCCCATTACCAGCACGGAACGGGGGCTATCTCTGCGCAAGAGAACTCCCACCTGGTCGAGGAGGTGCTCGAACTCTGCGAGGCTTTTGCTGGGGGCGCAGTAGACGCCGATGACCACGGTTTCTCCTACTGTGGCACCCACGTAACCGCGACCCTTTCGAACCCTATCGAAGGACAGGGATCTAGTGGACCGAGGCACGATGAGCGCCACAACTTCGTCCTCGTCTCCCACCCAGTCATCCCTATCGGGGATGAAGTAGGGTTCAGAAACCACGGCTAACTGCGTCGACCACTCAGCCATGCTCTGTAAGAGCAGGTCTTGAGCCCGAGCGCAGTGGTTAAGGTTGGACTGCAGAACTTGGACCGCCATCTCTGCTGCCAATCTCCTCGGTCTCCATGGCAATCTCCACTGACACCTGTTGTGCTGGTCGTGTCTGCGGGATATGCGTTCCTCTGGTGATCTTCGGGGCTGGTGCGGAACAGCCTCTACCTCCCAGTTGATGGTCCGCCGGTTTCTTGGCCGCCGCACAAATGGAACAATGCGGTTTGGCCGAGCAGTCCTTGAATTTGTGGCCCTCTACTCCACAGCGGAAGCAGAGACCACTTCGATCGACCTCCGAACTGCATTGCGCTCTGACGTGCCCCTTCTGTAGGCATCGATAGCAGCGCAGTGGCCGGGGTACAAGCAGCTTAACATTTGCCGACACCCACGACATTGCCAACCGACCTGCCTCCGCAACCCGTTTCGCCGTCGTCACTGCGCATTGTACCCAGGCATGTCCCACTCCAAATCGATCCCGAACGACGCCACTGCACTTTAGGGTGTCTACGGGGCAGCCTCCTGCTTCGGCAACCGCCGCCAGCACTTCCTCGACCGTCGTCGAGTCGTCCAGGCCGGAGATCTTTACCTCTGTCGTCTTAATCGGCCTCGAGATGCGGACCATATCAGGGCTAAAAATTTGCTCCATTTTTTCCGCAAGGGCGTCGGCCTGCGGGCCATTGTCCTCTCCAATGACCTCGAACCGCCTCGCTCCAGTAGCGCACACCCGGAAACGCACTCCGGTCGTTATGCCCACGTCCTTTAATTTTATTTTGGCTTTAGCCTCCGCAATTACAGCGTCGTATGTGAGGCCCTTAGCAACGGCCTCCGGCGTGAGCGCGACCACCACCGCAGCAGTTTTTGGCTCTGCCACTGCTGGCGCCCTCGGTGCTCTACTCCGTTCGGAGTTTGTAAAGACCCGTGTGCGGTTCCCTCTCTTCCGCCTCAGTCCCTTCTTCACAACCGTGCTCCAGGAGAGCTCTCCGGCCGGTTGCTGGGCAGCAGGCTCTGCTTCCACTGGTTGGGACTGGGCCTGAGACTCCGCCGTCTTACCCTTAGAGGGTTTCTTCGGGGCTTTCTCCGGTGCTTTGCCTGGGGCTTTGCCTGGGGCTTTGCCCGGGGCTTTGCCCGGGGTTTGGCCTGGGGCGTGGCCCGAGGCTTGCCCACTCTTCGCCGGCCTTGGGACTACCGGTGCGCGTTGGCCCACAGACTCGGGTCTGCTGTCCGCCGCGAGCGGGGGACGAAGGCGCCTCTCCGGAAGGAGACGATCCTCCAAACCCTCAAACCGCGCACTTATCATTGTGCCCACCTGGCACAGGATGGTACGCACAAGATCCTCGTTGTCGGTCCTTGTAGCAGGCTCCGGTCTCGCGTTCGGCGCTTGGAGGCATTGTCTCAATTCTGCCACTTCCTTGCGCAACTGCGCCACTTCCGCTTGTAAGCGGGCATTAGCCGCCTGCAGACCTTTCGTCTCGTCTGTAGTGCACCTATTTTTTAGGGCTTTGGCGGTTTTAGTTATGCCCTCGGCTGCATCCTTAAGGGCCCGCACGTACCCTCCCTTCAAGTTTTTGGAGGTGGAGGCCACCTTCCTGATGACCTCCACATTGTCGTCAATAATCTGGCTCAGGGAGCCGGCCGCCTGAAACTCCTCATCCTCTTCAGAGACCAAATCAGACAGCCTCAGGGCTCGAGCTCTAGCCCTTGCCGCGAGAGAAGCGGCGACTACTTCTTCCTCCGCTCGTCTTTGCTCTACCTCTCGCCGCTTGTCTTCGACAAGCAGGTGTTTCGCCTTCGCTAGACCTGCGTATGTGCGGGTGGTCGGCGGTCGGCCTCTCCTTTTCCTCGTCATGGGGCTGCCCCGGCGACTACCTTCCGACATGGAAGCTGACGCCGACTCCTCACTCAGCATCAGCTCCGTGTCCAGGTCCATGCCTGCCTCCCCTTCTTCTTCTGCTTGGACTCCCAGTCCACTCCCCGTCGTCTTGTCCAAATCGCATGCATCATTGTCCATATTTCTTGCCAAGGTCGTCGAGTACGCGCAGCAGTCTTTGGCCCTAACCGAACCTAACCTAACCGAACCGAACCTAACCTAACCGAACCTAACCTAACCGAACCTAACCTAACCGAACCTAACCGAACCGAACCTAACCTAACCGAACCGAACCTAACCGAACCTAACCTAACCTAACCTAACCAACCTAACCTAACCGAACCTAACCGAACCGAACGAACCGAACCGAACAGAACCGAACCGAACCGAACCTAACCGAACCGAACGAACCGAACCGAACGAACCGAACCGAACCTAACCTAACCGAACCGAACGAACCGAACCGAACCTAACCTAACCAACCTAACCTAACCGAACCGAACCTAACCGAACCGAACCGACCGAACCGAACCGAACGAACCGAACCGAACCTAACCTAACCGAACCTAACCTAACCGAACCTAACCGAACCGAACCTAACCGAACCTAACCGAACCTAACCTAACTAACCTAACCTAACTAACCTAACCTAACCGAACCGAACCGAACCTAACCGAACCTAACCTAACCGAACCTAACCTAACCGAACCTAACCGAACCTAACCTAACCTAACCTAACCGAACCGAACCTAACCTAACCTAACCGAACCTAACCGAACCTAACCTAACTAACCTAACCTAACCAACCTAACCTAACCGAACCGAACCTAACCTAACCTAACTAACCTAACCTAACCGAACCGAACCGACCGAACCGAACCTAACCTAACTAACCTAACCTAACCTAACTAACCTAACCTAACCTAACCTAACCGAACCGAACCGAACCTAACCGAACCTAACCTAACCAACCTAACCTAACCGAACCGAACCGAACCGAACCGAACCTAACCGAACCGAACCTAACCGAACCTAACCTAACCGAACCGAACAGAACCGAACCGAACCTAACCTAACCTACCTAACCTAACCGAACCGAACCTAACCTAACCTAACCTAACCGAACCGAACCTAACCTAACCGAACCGAACAGAACCGAACCGAACCGAACCTAACCGAACCTAACCTAACCTAACCGAACCGAACGAACCGAACCGAACCGAACCTAACCTAACCTAACCGAACCTAACCGAACCTAACCGAACCGAACCGAACCTAACCTAACCGAACCGAACCTAACCGAACCGAACCTAACCTAACCAACCTAACCTAACCGAACCTAACCTAACCTAACCAACCTAACCTAACCTAACTAACCTAACCTAACTAACCTAACCTAACCTAACCGAACCTAACCTAACCGAACCGAACCTAACCTAACTAACCTAACCTAACCTAACCAACCTAACCTAACCGAACCGAACGAACCGAACCGAACCTAACCTAACCGAACCGAACCGAACAGAACCGAACCGAACGAACCGAACCGAACAGAACCGAACCGAACCTAACCTAACCGAACCGAACCGAACCGAACCGAACCTAACCGAACCGAACGAACCGAACCGAACCTAACCTAACCTAACCTAACCTAACCTAACCTAACCAACCTAACCTAACCGAACCGAACCTAACCGAACCGAACCGAACCGAACCGAACCTAACCTAACCTAACCAACCTAACCTAACCTAACCTAACCGAACCGAACGAACCGAACCGAACCGAACAGAACCGAACCGAACCGAACCGACCGAACCGAACCGACCGAACCGAACCTAACCTAACCTAACCTAACCTAACCGAACCTAACCGAACCTAACCGAACCGAACAGAACCGAACCGAACGAACCGAACCGAACCGAACCGACCGAACCGAACCTAACCGAACCGAACAGAACCTAACCGAACCGAACCTAACCGAACCTAACCTAACTAACCTAACCTAACCGAACCTAACCGAACCTAACCGAACCTAACCTAACCGAACCTAACCGAACCGAACCGAACCGAACCGAACCTAACCTAACATAACCTAACCTAACCGAACCGAACCGAACGAACCGAACCGAACGAACCGAACCGAACCGAACCTAACCTAACCTAACCGAACCTAACCGAACCTAACCTAACCGAACCTAACCTAACCGAACCTAACCTAACCTACCTAACCTAACCGAACCGAACCGAACCTAACCGAACCTAACCTAACCGAACCTAACCGAACCTAACCGAACCGAACCTAACCGAACCGAACCTAACCTAACCGAACCGAACCTAACCTAACCTAACCTACCTAACCTAACCAACCTAACCTAACCTACCTAACCTAACCGAACCGAACCGAACCTAACCTAACCGAACCGAACCGAACGAACCGAACCGAACCGAACCTAACCGAACCTAACCTAACCTAACCTAACCTAACCTAACCTAACCTAACCTAACCTAACCTAACCTAACCTAACCTAACCTAACCTAACCTAACCTAACCTAACCTAACCTTTTTTTTTTTTTTTTTTTTTTTTTTTTTTTTTTTGTCGAAGGGGAATGCGTTACGCATACTCCGCGCCTCGGGGTAGGCACGAGAGTTATGTGGGACTCTCCCCATAATGGGGCATACACCACTAAACCCCTCCGTTCCCTCCTGGCCATTATGTGGGGCGCCACGGGATCGCTTTCGCTTGCCACCGCGACGCCCCACTGACCGCCCCGGGAAGGGGCCCTCGGTGCGTCCCAACGAGTTGGGACGCTGCGCCCTAAGGCGCCCCTCGGAGACGGCACCGTGCAATGCAGGTTTGGGACCCCGCCCTCGCCCGCTGGTGCCGCCGGGGTTTATAGAGCCCCCACCTCGTGACCCCAGTCTTGAAAAAGACTAAGGGCCCGCGGTCCCGGCGGTGATGAGCCACCGGGATTACGCGTGTGGGGCGCAGGATCGCACGCCATCGGCCCATCTCTGCAAGCAGAGTGGTGCCGAGTCGTGCTCCCACGCCCCCCCGACCACGAGGGCTGCGGGAGGACAGGGCGAAACCGTATCCATCCCACAGCCCCCGCGGCCCACCTCCTCCGACCACGAGGGCTGCGAGAGGACAGGGCGAAACCATATCCATCCCACAGCCCTCGCAGCCCACCTCCTCCGACCACGAGGGCTGTGAGCGGACAGGGCGAAACCGTATCCATCCCACAGCCCCCGCGGCCCACCTCCTCCGACCACGAGAGCTGCGAGAGGACAGGGCGAACCATATCCATCCCGCAGCCCCCGCGGCCGCACCTCCTCCGGCCACGAGGGCTGCGAGAGGACAGGGCGAAACCGTATCCATCCCACAGCCCCCGCGGCCCCCTCTCGTCGCAACCGCGGTGCGACTCCGCTGAGTCGCGGAGGACAGGGCGTGTGGCGCACCGAAATACCAGCACGCCTCTTCCTCCGCGACTCACCCTCCCCCAAAACTGCTGGCCGCATGGGCCAGCAGTGCCCAGGAGGCGCGCTCAGGGTGGGTGCCTAAGCGCGACCGCCCCACTAGACCGGCGTCGCGGGGCATGCCAGCCGGTTGGCCAACCGGCGTGACCTGCCCCGCTAAGCCGGCCATGGTTCCTCTTGGCTTCACCGTGGCCCGGAGACCCTCGACGGACCACGGCTACTGAGCCCCACCGCCACGACAAGGCGGGAACCGTCGGCAGGGAACCTAACCTAACCTAACCTAACCTAACCTAACCTAACCTAACCTAACCTAACCTAACCTAACCTAACCTAACCTAACCTAACCTACCTAACCTAACCTACCTAACCTAACCGAACCGAACCGAACCGAACCGAACCGAACCGAACCGAACCGAACCGAACGAACCGAACCGAACCGAACGAACCGAACCGAACCTAACCTAACCGAACCTAACCTAACCTAACCGAACCTAACCTAACCAACCTAACCTAACCTTTTTTTTTTTTTGTCGAAGGGGAATGCGTTACGCATACTCCGCGCCTCGGGGTAGGCACGAGAGTTATGTGGGACTCTCCCCATAATGGGGCATACACCACTAAACCCCTCCGTTCCCTCCTGGCCATTATGTGGGGCGCCACGGGATCGCTTTCGCTTGCCACCGCGACGCCCCACTGACCGCCCCGGGAAGGGGCCCTCGATGCGTCCCAACGAGTTGGGACGCTGCGCCCTAAGGCGCCCCTCGGAGACGGCACCGTGCAATGCAGGTTTGGGACCCCGCCCTCGCCCGCTGGTGCCGCCGGGGTTTATAGAGCCCCCACCTCGTGACCCCAGTCTTGAAAAAGACTAAGGGCCCGCGGTCCCGGCGGTGATGAGCCACCGGGATTACGCGTGTGGGGCGCAGGATCGCACGCCATCGGCCCATCTCTGCAAGCAGAGTGGTGCCGAGTCGTGCTCCCACGCCCCCCCCGACCACGAGGGCTGCGAGAGGACAGGGCGAACCATATCCATCCCACAGCCCCCGCGGCCCACCTCCTCCGACCACGAGGGCTGTGAGCGGACAGGGCGAAACCGTATCCATCCCACAGCCCCCGCGGCCCACCTCCTCCGACCACGAGGGCTGCGAGAGGACAGGGCGAACCATATCCATCCCACAGCCCCCGCGGCCCACCTCCTCCGACCACGAGGGCTGCGAGAGGACAGGGCGAACCATATCCATCCCACAGCCCCCGCGGCCCACCTCCTCCGACCACGAGAGCTGCGAGAGGACAGGGCGAAACCGTATCCATCCCACAGCCCCCGCGCCCCCCTCTCGTCGCAACCGCGGTGCGACTCCGCTGAGTCGCGGAGGACAGGGCGTGTGGCGCACCGACCTACCGACCGACCGACCTACCGACCGACCGACCGAACGACCGAACCGAACCGAACCGAACGACCGACCGACCGACCGACCGACCGACCGACCGACCTGACCGACCGACCGATCCGACCGACCGACCGGACCGACCGACCGAGCCGACCGACCGACCGCCGACCGACCGACCGGACCGACCGACCGACCGAGCCGACCGACCGACCGAGCCGACCGACCGACCTACCGACCGACCGACCGACCGACCGACGACCGACGACCGACGACCGACAGACCGACCGACCGAACCGACCGACCGATCCGACCGACCGACCTACCGACCGACCGACCGACCGACCTACCGACCGACCGACCGGACCGACCGACCGGACCGACCGACCGAACCGAACCGAACCGAACCGAACCGAACAGAACCGAACCGAACCGACCGACCGATCCGACCGACCGACGACCGACGACCGACCGACCGAGCCGACCGACCGACGAACCGACCGACCGATCCGACCGACCGACAGACCGACCGACCGGACCGACCGACCGACCTACCGACCGACCGACCGACCTGACCGACCGACCGACGACCGACAGACCGACCGACGAACCGACCGACCGATCCGACCGACCGACAGACCGACCGACGACCGACGACCGACGACCGACCGACCGGACCGACCGACCGGACCGACCGACCGCCGACCGACCGACCGAGCCGACCGACCGACAGACCGACCGACCGCCGACCGACCGACCGACCTACCGACCGACCGATCCGACCGACCGACGACCGACAGACCGACCGACCGAACCGAACCGACCGACCGACCTGACCGACCGACCGAGCCGACCGACCGACAGACCGACCGACGACCGACAGACCGACCGACCGACCTGACCGACCGACCGACCGATCCGACCGACCGACGAACCGACCGACCGACGACCGACCGACCGCCGACCGACCGACCGACCGGACCGACCGACCGACCTGACCGACCGACCGAACCGACCGAACCGAACCTAACCTAACCTAACCTACCTAACCTAACCGAACCGAACCGACCGACCGACCGACCGACCGACCGAGCCGACCGACCGACGAACCGACCGACCGAACCGAACCGGAACCGAACCGAACAGAACCGAACCGAACCGAACCGAACCGAACCGAACCGAACCGAACCGAACGAACCGAACCGAACCGAACCGACCGAACCGACCGACCGACCGACCGACCGACCGACCGACCGACGAACCGACCGACCGACCGACCGACCGACGACCGACCGACCGACCGACCGACCGACCGACGACCGACCGACGACCGACCGACCGACCTACCGACCGACCGAGCCGACCGACCGACCGACCGACCGACAGACCGACCGACGAACCGACCGACCGGACCGACCGACCGACCGACGACGACCGACCGACCACCGACCGACCGACCGCCGACCGACCGACCGGACCGACCGACCGACGACCGAACCGAACCGAACCGAACCGAACGACCGACCGACCGACCGACAGGACCGACCGACCGACCGACCGACCGACCGACCGCCGACCGACCGACCGACCGACCGACCGACCGACCGCCGACCGACGACGACCGACAGACCGACGACCGACCGACCGACCGACCGACCACCGACCGACGACGACCGACGACCGAACCGACCGACCGACAGACCGACCGGACCGACCGACCGACCGACCGACCGACCGACCGGACGACCGACCGAACCGAACGACCGACCGACCGACCGACCGACCGGACCGACGACCGACGACCGACCGACCGACCGACCGACCGACCAGACCGACCGACCGACCGACCGACAGACCGACCGACAGACAGACCGACCGACGACCACCGACCGACCGACCGACCGACCGACCGACAGACCGACGACCGACCGACCGACACCGACCGACCGAACGACCGACCGACCGACCGACGACCGGACCGACCGACCGACCGACCGACCGACCGACCGTACCGACCGACCGATCCGACCGACCGACAGACAGACCGACCGACCGACCTACCGACCGACCGACCGACCGACCGACCGACCAGACCGACCGACAGACCGACGACCGACCGAACCGAACCTGAACCGAACCGAACTCGAACCGAACCGACCGACGACCGACCGAACCGACGACCGACCGACCGACCGACCGACCGACCGACCGCCGACCGACCGACCGACCGACCGACCGACCGAACCGAACCGAACCGAACCGACCGACCGACGACCGACCGACCGACCGACGACCGACCGACCGACCGAACGACGACCGACCGACGACAGACCGACCGACGACCGGACCGACCGACCGGACCGACCGACCGACGACCGAACGACCGACCGAACCGAACCGAACTCGAACCGAACCGACCGAACCGACCGAACGACCGACCGATCCGACCGACGACCGACCGACGACCGACCGACCGACCGACCGACCGACCGACAGACGACCGACCGACCGACACGACCGACCGACTCGACCGACCGACCCGACCGACCGACAGACCGACCGACCGACCACGACCGACCGACCGACAGACCGACGACCGACCGACCGACCGACCGACCGACCGACCCGACCGACCGACCGACCGACCGACGGACCGACCGACCGAACCGACCGAACGACCGACCGACCGACCGAAGACCGACCGACCGACCGGACCGACCGACCGAAGACCGACCGACCGACCGACGACCGACCGATCCGACCGACGACCGACCGACCGACCGAACCGACCGACGACCGACCGACGACCGACCGAGCCGACCGACCGACCGACCGACCGACCGACCTGACCGACCGACCGACCGACCGACCGACGACCGACCGACCGACCGACCGACCTACGACCGACCGACCGACCGACCGCCGACCGACCGACAGACGACCGACCGAACGACCGACGACCGACCGACCGACCGACCGACCGACCGACCGACCGACCGACCGACCGACCGACCGACCGACGACCGACCGACAGACCGACGACCGACCGACGACGACCGACCGATCCGACCGACCGACAGACGACCGACCGACGACCGACCGGACCGACCGACCGCCGACCGACGACCGACCTACGACCGACCGACCGACCTGACCGACCGACCGACGGACCGACCGACCGACAGACCGACCGACCGACCACCGACCGACCGAGCCGACCGACGACCGACCGACCGACCGACCGACGACCGAACGACCGACCGAACCGAACCGGAACCGAACCGAACCGACCGACGACGACCGACAGACCGACCGACCGACCGACCGTACCGACCGACCGACCGACCGACCGACCGACCGACCGAACGACCGACCGACCGTACCGACCGACCGACCGACCGCCGACCGACCGACCGACCGACCGACCGACCGACCGACTACCGACCGACCGACGACCGACCGACCGACCGAGACCGACCGACCAGACCGACCGACGACCGACGACCGGACCGACCGACCGACCGACCGACCGACCGACCGACAGACCGAACGACCGACGACCGGACCGACGACCGACCGACCGACCGACGACAGACCGACCGGACCGACCGACGAACCGACCGACGACAGACCGACAGACCGAACGACCGACCGACAGACGACCGACCGACCGACCGACAGACAGACCGACCGAACGACCGACAGACCGACAGACCGACCGACGACCGGACCGACAGACCGACGACCGACAGACAGACCGACCGAACCGAACCTAACCGAACCGAACAGAACCGAACCGAACCGAAACCGAAACCGAACCGAACGAACCGAACCGACCGACGACAGACCGACCGACCTACCTACCGACCGACCGACGAACGACCGACCGACCGACCGACGACCGACCGACCGACAGGACCGACCGACCGATCCGACCGACCGACCGACCGACCGAACCGACCGACAGACCGACGACCGACGACCGACCGACGACCGACCACCGACCGACCGACCGACCGACCACCGACCGACCGACCGACGACGACCGACCGAACCGACCGACCGACGACGACCGACGACCGACCGACCGACCGAACCGACCGACCGACCGACCGACCGACCGACGACCGACCTACCGACCGACCGACGCGACCGACCGACCGCCGACCGACCGACCGACCGAACCGACCGACGACGACCGACCTACCGACCGACGACAGACCGACCGACCGAACCGAACCGAACCGAACCGAACCGACCGACCGAGCCGACCGACGACCGACGACCGAACGACCGACGACCGACCGACCGACGACAGACCGACCGACCTACCGACCGACCGACAGACCGACCGAACCGACCGAACCGACCGACCGACCGACCGACCGACCTACCGACCGACCTACCGACCGACCGACCGAACCGACCGACCGACCTACCGACCGACCGAACCGACCGACCGACCTACCGACCTACCGACCGACCTACCGACCTACCTACCTACCTACCTAACTACCTACCTACCTACCTACCGACCGACCGACAGACCGACCGACCGACGACCGACCTACCGACCGACCGACCTACCGACCGACCTACCTACCTACCGACCTACCTACCTACCTACTACCTACCTACCTACCGACCTACCTACCTACTACCTACCTACCGACCTACCGACCGACCGAACCGAACCGAACGAACCGAACCGAACGAACCGAACCGAACCGAACCGAACCTAACCTAACCTAACCTAACTAACCTAACCTAACTAACCTAACCTAACTAACCTAACCTAACTAACCTAACCTAACCTAACCTAACTAACCTAACCTAACTAACCTAACCTAACTAACCTAACCTAACTAACCTAACCTAACTAACCTAACCTAACTAACCTAACCTAACTAACCTAACCTAACTAACCTAACCTAACCTAACCTAACCTAACTAACCTAACCTAACTAACCTAACCTAACTAACCTAACCTAACTAACCTAACCTAACTAACCTAACCTAACTAACCTAACCTAACTAACCTAACCTAACTAACCTAACCTAACTAACCTAACCTAACCTAACTAACCTAACCTAACCTAACCTAACTAACCTAACCTAACTAACCTAACCTAACTAACCTAACCTAACTAACCTAACCTAACCTAACTAACCTAACCTAACCTAACCTAACTAACCTAACCTAACTAACCTAACCTAACCTAACCTAACTAACCTAACCTAACCTAACCTAACTAACCTAACCTAACCTAACTAACCTAACCTAACTAACCTAACCTAACTAACCTAACCTAACCTAACTAACCTAACCTAACCTAACTAACCTAACCTAACTAACCTAACCTAACTAACCTAACCTAACTAACCTAACCTAACCTAACCTAACTAACCTAACCTAACTAACCTAACCTAACTAACCTAACCTAACCTAACTAACCTAACCTAACCTAACCTAACTAACCTAACCTACCTACCTACCTACCTACTACCTACCTACCGACCTACCGACCTACCTACCTACCGACCTACCTACCTACCGACCGACCGACAGACCGACCGACCGACCTACCTACCTACCTACCGACCTACCTACCTACCGACCTACCGACCGACCGACAGACCGACCGACCGACCTACCGACCGACCGAACCGAACCTAACCTAACCTACCTTTTTTTTTTTTTTTTTTTTTTTTTTTTTTTTTTTTTTTTTTTTTTTTTTTTTTTTTTTTTTTTTTTTTTTTTTTTTTTTTTTTTTTTTTTTTTTTTTTTTTTTTTTTTTTTTTTTTTTTTTTTTTTTTTTTTTTTTTTTTTTTTTTTTTTTTTTTTTTTTTTTTTTTTTTTTTTTTTTTTTTTTTTTTTTTTTTTTTTTTTTTTTTTTTTTTTTTTTTTTTTTTTTTTTTTTTTTTTTTTTTTTTTTTTTTTTTTTTTTTTTTTTTTTTTTTTTTTTTTTTTTTTTTTTTTTTTTTTTTTTTTTTTTTTTTTTTTTTTTTTTTTTTTTTTTTTTTTTTTTTTTTTTTTTTTTTTTTTTTTTTTTTTTTTTTTTTTTTTTTTTTTTTTTTTTTTTTTTTTTTTTTTTTTTTTTTTTTTTTTTTTTTTTTTTTTTTTTTTTTTTTTTTTTTTTTTTTTTTTTTTTTTTTTTTTTTTTTTTTTTTTTTTTTTTTTTTTTTTTTTTTTTTTTTTTTTTTTTTTTTTTTTTTTTTTTTTTTTTTTTTGTTTACGATTTAATTTTATATTTTGTTTAATGTTGTAAAAGATAGATGTCGCTATTTTTGTCATTATGATCTTTTTCTTATACTTTTAACGTTCGGTAAATTTGTATACAATTAACACGACTAAGATCAATATTGAAGTCTTAATCGACTATTATCACACATTTTGGGGTCTATTCTAATATCTTCGCGTAGGCGTGGTGATGTGTAATTTATAGAAGCGATAGTTTTTAAATAATCAGGATGCTTATAATCGGTAGTATTACAAATTACAACCCTTTACTTTAAAACACTGATATATAGTTTTACTGGAACAATTCTAAACTAAATTAGGAATAACGTCCATCGAACACGTGTCGCGCGCGGCACCGCGTAGCGATGTCGCTTCTAACTGTCACTTTTGTATGATGGCCGCCGGTCCAGTCTCGATGTTCGTTATGGAATGACTGCGCGAACGGCCAATCCTGACGTTCGCACGACCTCGTGCGTTGTCGTTCTGTTACTGTTCTCTGGGTGTGGTCTTCGCTACCTGTTAACAAAAGGAGATAACACATTACCCTCGTTCCGGTCCTCCTGACCACATAAGATTCAGCCCCACTGTAGTTTAATTTTAGTTGGCGTGTTATACCCCCTTCAACAATGTGGTCCAACTATGGTCTCGAGGCGTACGAGACCCCTATCACAACGACCCTCCACAGCGTGGCCCGGGCGTACTAGGCCCCGTCGCCAGCTTTTAAACATTACTAACAGTTAAAGAGTCGTGAACCGGGCGTGCGAGGCCCCTTTTCCCCCCCCCCCCCGATCAGCTTTATCTACCATCAACAAAAGCGTGGCCTCGGGCGTGCGAAGCCCCCCCCTTCAACCAGCTCTGTATTGTGACAACTAACGGATGTACTAACGTTATATAGATCAAGATTATATTCGGTTTATCTTGAGTGCTGCACCTCTCCCAAGTCCGTCTTCTGAAGGCCGATAGTGTATCGAGCTAGCAGTGATAGTAATCTCACTAGCGATGGAAGCTGTTTCGGTATCGCTGTCCGGGAATCCATTCGATCCTTTCTGTTTCTATCGACCCGCCGACACGTCATCCTCATTGTTGATCATGACAGTGGATAGGTCTAATCAGCCCGCGCGAAACCCCTGGTACCTGCCGCAAGTTTTCATGACTGTACTTATAAACTCGGTTGGTCTGTTTTGATACTCTTAATTCGTCGCGGTCGTTGTCTAACACTTTAATTATTACAAACGGTCCTTTAACTTTTTGGCTACTTGGTCCTGGTTACCTCACTGCACTTGTGACGACATAATCACCCAACTCAAATGGTTTTATCGTGCTTACCTCTATTAAAAAGGTTTCTTGTGAGCTTGCCGTCTGAAGGTATTTGCTGATGCTTGGCTT
>JAGSMZ010000077.1:0-33971 GCA_029286645.1 Papilio protenor | reverse complement strand
ACGGCACCAGCGGGCGAGGGCGGGTCACACAAATACCTGATTGCACGGTTGCCCGTCTACGATTGGGCCGCCGTATGGGACGCAGGTCCCAACTAGGTGGGAACGTCATCGATGGGCCCTTACCGGGGCGGTTCATTTGTTGTGGGCGTCCGCAGGTGGAAAACGCTGAAGCAGAATCCCGTGGCGCCCCACAAACTGGCTCAGGACTGGGAACGGCAGGGGTTTAGTGGTTGATGCCCCATATGGGAAGTCCAACAGAACTCTCGGCCACCCGAGGCGCGGAGTATGGTAAGATTCCCTTCGACAAAAAAAAAAAAAAAAAAAAAAAAAAAAAAAAAAAAAAAAAAAAAACAAAAAGGTTAGTTAGTTAGGTTAGGTGAGGTATGTTAGGTAGGTTAGGTAGGTAGGTAGGTTGTAGGTTAGGGTAGGTTAGGTTAGGTTAGGTTTAGGTTTTAGGTTAGGTTAGTATAGGTTAGGTCTAGGTTAGGTAGGTTTAGGTTAGGTTAGGTTGCGTTGGGTAGGGTAGGTAGGTTAGGTTAGGTTAGGTGAGTTAGGTTCAGGTTAGGTTAGGTTAGGTTTAGGTTAGGTTGTAGGGGTTTATGGTTTAGGTTAGGTTAGGTTAGGTAGGTAGGTTAGGTTAGGTTAGGTTAGGTTAGGTTAGGTTAGGTTAGGTTAGGTAGGTTAGGTTAGGTTTAGGTTAGGTTAGGTTAGTTAGGTTGGGGAGCGTGGCAGTTGGGCATAAAACCGTCGAACGGTAATAGTAGAGGCATGAGTGTCATAAATGTTTTGAGACATATTGAAACTCCGAAAGAATTTAGATAGCCTCAAAAATGAGACAAAAAAGCGGAGCAGGGAAAGCTGCTCGCCTATGAAGCGCTTTCAGGCCAGCCTTCAACGAAAAGGGCCTTGGATGAGTTATCATCCAAGCCCTGATTATCGCCACACTCATAGACGCCTCTATCTTTACAAAAACGATGGCATCGAGCATCGTGGCGATGAATATAAGGAGGATAAAGATCCTGATCAGGCTCTGAAACAACGCTTCATCGCAACAATTCAGAGCTTACTCGGGGTCACAAGCGGATCTGAATCGTAGTATTTTGCATTACCAAGCCAATCAAATAGGGAATAGCGAATTTTAACGCTTTTAGCAAAAAACAAGTCAATGGCGTTTTCTGATTATGTCGTACGAGATTCTATGGCTGCGCCGATGTGGCCAGCCTTACTCTCCGTTTATCATTATGGGACTAGGCCCGATAGACGCTAAGAAGCACACGCTTAACGTACGTTTCCGTCGGTTGGGATTCAGCCCCTGGAGGGTAGGCGACAGTCGAAACATCGAAGCTGCCGTAGGAACCCATAAGGGGTTATTGTATTTTTTTGATGATGAATTTTGATTTAAATTTTGCTCAAAAAGGATCATTTCCTTGTTTTCGACCTAAAAAAATAAACTATACATAATCACGACCTCAGTAAAATCCATTTTTTTAACAAAACCCACAGCTCTCAAAACGACAAAGACTCGCGGTCATCCCCGTTTACCGAAAGCAATAAAGGTCGATATGCCTTCCCACAATAGGGGGGACAGGGTCGCACACCATCATGCAGTGTACTGTTATCCGTCATTCGCCATTAAAGGCATCATTAGGCACAAAATGTCTTCGTTTCGAGTAAAACCACATTACATTCATTCATGGTCAACGCCCCTGTTAACCGATTAATTATTGGGAATGGTTTATATTATCCAGCAATTGCTCATCGTATGATCGGGTTATCATATCCTCATTAAAATCCAAGAGAGCCGCCCACACGGGGGCAAAAACACGGTATTTTCGCAAGTTTAAATTGTTAAATCGCTGTCGTCCAGTTTACAAGCAATTCAATCAAATGTCATACTATTCCAATCCCATCATGATTAAACCAGTGTAGGGATTAAATTCACTGGGCGTCAATAAAGGCGAACTTCAATTCAGTTGCGATAATCGATTTTGATACTGTTGCTGCGCTTTATTTGGACCCTTTTTGTTCTGGGATCGGCTCACAACTGTACTTGAGGGCTGAAATTTTCGCCCCTGCCGTTAACGATCGCGGTGGTAATCCAACTCAGGAAAAAAATCTCGCACATGATGATCACACAACGCCAACGAAACAAATATAACCACGGGGACTGAATAAAGGGTATCAAGGAGGAAAGTATAGCGATTTTTTTGTGGCATTTCAGTAGCACAAAAGATACACAAACGTAGAGTGCAAATATTTTTGCGGTTATTGTCCTTTATTCCCTGGCAAAAATCGAATAACGCACTCGCATAGGGAAATCGTTTTGGTTATTGCCCCCTTTTGCATTTTATTCTTCGACAAAAAGGATGGCTTTGCAGGCGGATATTGACTGGTCATTAAAGGGCGAACAAGGACTAAATGGTTGGAATGATGGTCATGATTATCACACTGCCCTTTAGGGCAGTATCTCCGCTATCTTATGCGCGTTATCGGTGTGGGAGTGTCAGCGTTTGCATCCAGAAAAAGCAGATCGGCAACCCAATGGGCTCTTTAAGGGTATTTCAGGCCAAATCAGCGGATACCCTTTCTGCATTTGACGGTTCAAGGGCTTTATCTGATGCGCAGCCTCGGCTAAACAATCACTGATGTGCGTCTTTGACTGATCGCCCAAAGGAAGTGGCTTTGTGGCTGCCACCACTGCGGAAATCAAAGCAATCACATGTTCAAATGGGCGCAAGGCTTTAAGCTAACCGGTTATCTTGCGGAGCCGTGATCGTCACTTCCTTATAGTTTTGCCGGAACAAAACGACCAGTAATGCAACAAATCAGCTTGCTCCCATGACAACAACCATGAGAAATCCGCTTTTGCCATGCGTCCGGACCCCCCGGAGCCGGCGCAGGACCATAACTCAAAATTGCTATTGAGTAAATTGCAATTGCTTCACTGTCTTGGGCTGTCGGGGCATTTTGAGTAACTCCTTCATGAGAAAGCGAAAATTTAATGTTAAACGCGGTTTTGGCATACGGTGAACCAAACATCTCGAATTACACGCATCGTGAACCAAAATCGCCAGTGCCCCGTTCGGTGAGGGAGTTAATCCCGCTTGAACCGATAAAGTGCGCTCTGAGACAAAACTTTTGCACAACGCAGCGCTTTCGGTTAGAAACCGTCTCAACGTGAGTTAATTGAGTGCATCACTCACACTTTCAGTTTCGCTTTATCTTCAAGTGCACTGTGGCTCTCGCGTGCTAAGGCAATGACGCAACGGAGACACACGGTCTCCATCCGGTAGGAAGACCACTACCCTTTTGTTGCTTTACCATCAGCTGTCCACGCGCTGATTTTTGGTAACGAGCTTTAATGTCTTCGATTTGCTTTTCCGCAATCTGCCTCGTGGCCAAAGGTAAGCTTGTTCCTTTCGTCAATGTTCCATGATTGCTGCACGTAAAATCTGCTTCACGAGCATGCATTCAGCCCGGAAATCCTCAAATTCAGGGGGAAATGACGCCTCGGGCAGCATGACTGAGAGACAAGGTTTCCCCGTCTATTACCGTAAAAGCTCGGACGCTCTAAACGGGACAATACCGAACTGCCAACCTCAATATCCGCTAACAGTCCCGTAAAGAAGTGAGTTTACGGAGTGCCAATTTCTAATGAGGGGCGTTTTCAATAAATCGGCCTTCGGTAAAGAGGGTCAATTCAAGGGTTCCCCCTACTTGCTCTAGGCATCCAACCCAACAAACTTACCAGGTCGATTATTTCGACCGCGAGTTTAGTTTCTTAGACGGCTTCACGTAAATGGGGGGTGCTTTTTCCACCCAAAGGGCATTGTTCCATACCATGACTTGGGTTCGTGCGTCGTGGTGCCTGTTAAGGCTGCGCTGGTCAAGGGTGATATTATCGCATCCAATTCAGCTAAAAGCTCGGGCGCCATGTTTGCATACACGCAGACATTTTGTCACGTGATGAGTGAATAAAGCCTAATAAGTCACCGATTCAGAGCATTTTTGCCTGTTTTGTAGTCGTTTAAACGCATGAAGTTGGTGGCTGGATTGCATAGTTCGCTGGCTGTTCTCGTCAGGGAAATAATCAGCGCAGCGGACCTGTGACCACTTTGACAGCAACGGGGAAACTCGACGCCTAAATTGCACTTTTGTCTCCAAGTGTTGTAACGCCAGCAAACGACGTTGACCCGCTTGCAAACCCCGTGACGTTCATGTCCATCGGGTAAATACCAAGTTGAATAACCCCGACCGCTTGAAACGTCTGCCAAGTTCTGCCAAGGGCGTTTCATCCATTGGACGTTTACGAACATTGAGTTCACTTTGCACTAAAGCCGATAAAGGCAATACATGCGCTCCATGCTGTAAAGGCATGATAAAGCGCTCGCTGTGACAGAGTTTGCCCTTTTCCGCTTTACGTTGTTTTGGGTAATGATAGTTTCTCATGTCGACATATTGATAACTCTATTGTTTTATGTGTCTTTGATAGAGAGTGACAAGGCTCTCTTAGCTCCTAAGAGCCTGAATCAGCTTCAGTACGAAGAGCTAGAACAGTGTTGTTTAAATTGTCACTAAAGCCAATCGGATAGCCGTCTTCATAAAATACTGTTGA
The DNA here is from genome assembly GCA_029286645.1 of Papilio protenor. NCBI lineage: Eukaryota > Metazoa > Arthropoda > Insecta > Lepidoptera > Papilionidae > Papilio > Papilio protenor. The sequence continues at coordinate 29,356 of JAGSMZ010000077.1, read as the reverse complement.
ATCGAACGCATCACGGGCAGTGCGTGATTTCTTCGTCGTATAACTCCGCTGAAATTCCCCATCGAACAAATCCAATAGGCGAGTTATGGCGCGATTTGTAAAGCCAATAAATCGGCTTTCTGGCCATTAGTCAGTGGGGTTATCCCTTCATTTCGTAGATTCTGGAGCTGCAAGGTTTGGATGTGATGACATTTTTTTGAACTCCACAGCGGTTAATGATTTCTTTCGTTGAGTTCCTCCGCTTGCAAAGGCCGCACAGAGCTGATGTGAGACAGGAAGGAAGCAAGGGCAGAGACAAAATTGTTGGAAGCGCCGCGACAAGAATTTTGGTGGGGTCACTTAACCCGCTGACGACGTTTGGTGAGGCTTGTTTTGTTTTAGGCCAAGCGGAGGGCACCAAACGAACGATAACTACACAGAGCGATTCAGTATAAATGGCAGCACTCGACTTGCCAGCGATGGAAAGCGAACGGCAAAGTCGCCATAAACGCTTAGCAAAGCTAAGAGTGAATCAGGACGCTGTCCCGCAGGGAGCTGCACCCCTGGCCCTTTGCGCACGTTGAAAACCGTTTAAAAGGCCGCAGTGGGTGACGTTAAGCCGTTATCCACATGTCAATGAGATGAACCAGTGAGGACAGCCTTCAAAAGCTGGACCCACGAAAGGGTACGGTGGAACCTGCAACGATGTTGTGTCAAAGTGGGTAAGGTAAGGGTGTTTGTTCGAATTAAGTTTGCTCAATGCCTGACTTAATCGTAGGGATTCCGTGTGTAAAGAAAGGTAGCTGAAGGAACATACGCGAATGGACTTCGAGCAACCGGATCGACCAACACAATAAGCGATATTACACGTTCCTTGGCTCATCTGTCGATCTTCCGCAATTCCATAACAAGTTATGCGCGTAGAATTCCTTGATATGCTTGAATAGTCTAGTAAATTCACATCATCATCAACGTACTAATAGTGCCAAGGCTTTTCGTCACTTGTTTTAAAGACTTCTTGCCCTGCCTTTTCATCAAAGTCGTGCCGATAAAAAAATGACTTAGTATGCAATGATATCTCGACTTCGATATTGTATTGTGAATCCTCCCCGCCCTAAAGGACGGGGAGGACGGCTTGTGAAAAGTCGTGACAGTAAATGGAATTTGATAACTCCAAGTTGTAATAATTTTTGTTAAAAGTGTAAGTTTGAAATCAGGGTGTAATAGAGTTGAAATATAACAATAAATTAATAAAATATTCTATTCCGCTATGGTTTTTTATAAATACGAAGTTGGTGGTTTTTATCTATATATCTGAAACAAAGAGTTATATATTTAATGAGGTAACGTGGTATATATAAGTATTTCCGAAAAAAGATCCACAACAAAACACTACGATAGTTCAAAAGAGGTTCAAAAGTGACTTAATAAAAAACATTGACTGTATTAAAGAAACAGCCCATCCTCAGGAATTCTCAGCCTTGGCATTTTTGTGTTATCAAACAAAAAAAAATAATCCCATGAATCTGCTAATTGTCGGGAGTGCCTCGACTTCAACCATAGTCGAATGCGATTCTACTTATACCAGTGTTTTTTGTATAGAAAGTCAATGGATAATGAATATTTAGAGCATTTGAAACCAATACCGAAATTAAAGATAATAGAGTTGGAAAATATAGATGATTGCTCAAGAGAGGGATTAAAAGGGCGCCGTTACTTTGTTGAAGTAAATAATAGTAACCAGAAAAGCTTAAACTGGGAAAGCAAACAACATACCTTGCACTAGGCAATTTATGTTTTGCGGCTGCCGCAGTAGGGATAGATACAAACTGCGATGAGGTTTAACACGGAAGAGAGTTGATAACATTATAGATTTGAAAGAAAAGAAATCAGAGAGGTAGTTATGCTACGATTGGTTATCGTTCTGAAAGTGATTCGAATGGCCAAAAGGCCAACATCACGGTTAATGATGATGAAGATAATTTAATTTAACGCTTTAACGATAAATGAGCGATTGATACATTGGGAGTCGCCGTTTAGCTAGTAATGATACCAAGTATTTGACACTCACCGCCCTAAAGGACGGGTGTTTTACGGACGCACCTGATAATAAAATCGACTACGAAAAGGATAATTCATGGCAGACTGGACAAGTCAATGAGCTCACGGCACAATAGAGCTGAAGTTAAAAGTGTTTAGTCGACATGTCTTTTCGATGACAATAGACAATGCGAGTATGACTAATGTTCATCTTCAATTGTTGCGAGTTAAAACGGTAATCACATATGCAGATAACGGATAAAAGTGCAAGCCTTATGCTCCCTTCAATATTTACGATTAATCGAGGGTTAATACTGTTATCTATTTTTTTCCAAGTATAACTCTGTAGGATTTTCTGATGGCATCGATCTATTGTTCTTTAGTTCTTTCTGAAAGACCGTGTTGTATATTCAATGCAGAGTGAGGCATAGTACTCAAAGCGGGTCAACAGATCGCTTTATGGCTTCAGTCTCACATCGTTTAGGTATTTTCGTAAGCCTTCTGCTCGTTTTTAAATCAATTTCATCTTCAATTTTCACTAATTGCACTTTGCAAAGTTCACTAAAGGTCAAACCTTTGGCATTTGCCTATGACTCGGAAATAAAGATAGCTCTTATGTTAAGTATTATAGCTTGTTAAATTTTTCCATTGTTCCCTCTTAGTTTGTTATACATTGTAGTAACGATAATTTATTTTGTCAACCTAACTAATGAGGTCTTGCTTGATGTATCTCGTGCTACATGGAAAAAATATGGAGCACTTCGATTATAGCTGTGTATCCTTCAGTAGCCAGTTATAGGGAGCAGCTCAATGCATCTGTTCAGAGCAAAGGCGAAGCTCCCGGTATCTTCAGTCAGAAATATCGAGAACACTATTGTTTTCTGGCGGATGAGACGCGGAACACGCCCCAGCCAAAGTATTCCTGACGTGCGTATGTTACTCTGAGTTTTGGCGAGTGGTTAGCTCGGCCCTGACTTCCGCTGCAAAGTCATTTGTCAGGATTGATCTCAGCCAGCGGCGCATGGTCAACCATTCGCGGCCTTCATGACCGATCCCAGCATTCCTGATCTGCCAGCACATTTCCACACGTCATAGGCGAGGTCAGTCGGAAACGCCGCTGATAAGCCCTGGCAGCGTCAGGAAATCTGGTGTCGAGCTGACACCAAAAGCCTGGATCTCGTTCGTTGCTGGTAGCTGCCGCCATAGGGTTCAACGTGAGGTGAGTCCGCCCGGTTCAGGCTTTGTGCAGCAGGCCAACAGTACCGGACAAAAACCCAGCCGGCAATCCATGTCGCGCCGATACAGGCGGCCACATCACATTTTTCTTCTGCCACATATCCGGTTGCGTCGTTATGAATGAAATGAAACCCGGCTGCTGACGTTGAGTTGCTCCGCACGCCGTTTGGCCTGTTCGCTGAACATCTGGCTCATATCGATACCGATCCCGGTATTAATGCAGAGTGATCCCGGGCCAGGTACCAAAGCATTTCCCCGAGCCACTGCCCCGAGGTCAAGCATGTGGGTCGCTGGCTTATGAGTAGCACACGGCCAGAGTGGCGTACTTCTCTTCGGTGAACGGATTGTGAATGCGGTGTTCGCTTTTCACTAATGGTTCCCAAAATACGTGGGAAGATCCAATGTAGAATTTCTTTTATTGCGTTGAGTATTAAGAGGAAGATTCATCTAAGGTTTTTGCTTTTTCAGCCAGTAGAGTAAAGTAAATAGCTTCCCTTCAAATGTCTGCTGACTGGTCAAGTCCGTTGTTTCAGGAGGAGGAAGCAGGGTTAAAAACGACCATTACCGAGCAGGTTGACGTACTATCTTGCCGCCAAGCGTCATCTGGCTGCCGAAACGGGTGGTGGACCATTTGTTTATATGGCCCAAAATGTGTGTTGAGCTGGTCTGCGCTTTTCATCCCAGGCATGTTCCGTCAGCAGCAGGTGAGGGGTACCAGGAAAAAGTCCGTCCAGGCAGCGCTTTGCCAGGCTCGCTTACCATTCCTTGACGCGTGACTTCATCGAAAGTGTGGACTTCAGTGCGCAGCCTGACACCCGGTTCTAGCCACAGTGCGCAGCGGATGATGAGTGACTCGCGCTATTCAGCCGTGCTGAACAAATTTCAATTCCACCGAACGTCATCATGATGAAATCGAAGATTTATTTGGCCAATATACGCGGATATCCGCTGGACATAGTCGATATTCAAACCGGCATTTTGCGCCTGCAGGCGGGCCCAGCTCACGGATGCTGGTGAGAAATCCACGCCGGTACAATGAAATCCAAGCTCAGACTAAGCGGGAGATAAAAGCCGGGACCGCAGCCGAGCGATCGGGATCTGTTACGCCAGTGAAACTGCGCTTGCGATCCACTCTACCTTGCTGGGCAAAAATAACGTTCTGTCTAGATGGCCCAGTCGTGATTCCTGCGATAAATGTGGTTCGCCAGCATGCTTGGCTGAAGGCTGGTTAATCCCAGGGTTTGCTTCCTCCGCTGATTAGTAGCGGGATGTGTCGGGATGCGAAAATAAGGGGTATTGATAATCCATTATGCTTCCTTAACGGTTATCAAGCTGTGCGCGAAACATTATTCCAGCCCGGTGGTTGGTTGCTACGGTTACGATGACCATTGACGGACTTGATAAGTTTTTTGGTGTTGAGTTTTTTGAATAGGGCGCCGGCGACGGGTGCAAGTCGGTGAGCAATAGCCCTCACGGTGTTGGTTTTTGTAGCATTCAACGGCGGCGGTGATTACGGCCAGACGTGCCGTCGGACCGTCGCGATAAGCACTTTGCGAGAACGTGTAAGGTACGTTGTTCCTGACGGGATAAATTCATACTGAAGAACCGGTTAACATCATGGCAAAACTGCAAACCCACTATGGTGTCCACATTCGATTTGGCGCATTGATAATCAGTTCGGCATGAAAAGGTCGGTAAAATATTAGTGGATGATTACATTCTCCAGCATCAAAGCCTCGGGTTGAGTTGAAAGAAAGGTATTTATAGGTGCCAATATTAACACACAATTTAAATAGGTGGTATGTACGGTATAATAAAGTGTTGATTTGCTTCATCAAATCCCTTTTTAACTTTGGCCTACACCCTATTCATTCACATAGAGGATGTTTTCTTAGCAAAGTCTGTTCTCGCTCAAAACAGCCTTTTTATTCGGTTTGCGGAAAGCTTAGTGCCAAAAACCGGAGTTATACTAATCAGTAATAACGTGGTCGGCTTGGTGAATATGTTAGCAGTTTTTAAGTACCAGACCATCATAAGAAACCTCTGTTGCAGTAATGCGAACACTATCAGTAATTCTGGTTGTTATGCTGTAGTCGGGAAGTATGCAATAGTTGTTATCAGGGGTAGTATAGCAGTCACTCAGTGACTTCATTCTCTGCCCACAACAAAATTGCAGCCGCCAATTAATAGATTCCTCATCTTCAGGAGGATACGCCATAATGATTTGTAAATATCAGTTAAAAACGATTGGATAGAATCAAAACACAGTTCTAAGAAATATCTGTCACTGGTATGTAATTGTCAATAAACATAAGGTGGCTTTTTCAACTCCTGTTACAGAGAAATGGTCAGTGGATTTCCTTAATTCTCTTTAAATACTTCTGCTTAAGCATCGTTGAGTATACCTAGGTTTTGCCACCATATCTAAATTCAAAGTTAATCCAAATTGTCCTTCAATCTACGGATTAATCTTGTATTAAAATTTTTATTCGAGCTCACCTTCTTTATAGTGAAATTTATGACTTTCCGTTTCTGGCCGGAACCAGTATAAAGGAAATTAACAGCAGTCCGCTGATAGTATCAAAGCATCAGAAAAAGCCATCGTCTGGCTCAGCATGAGCCTCTTGACTTAGTAATTTGTCGACCAAGTAACAAACTGTTTTAATTACCTGAAAGAGTAAAAAAAGGAAGTGGAACTAGTATAAATTCATGAATATTACTGATACTGAAACATTGTTTCGCCAATTCTCTGATAATGAAAATTAGTTCGGTGTTGAGAATAGTGCCGCACACAATGCAATTCGATTGGCACCACCAAGATTACGGGTGTCAGATAAAGACTCAGGAGGCCCAGTTGAGCCTTCCCTCGGGTAAATACGCCCAGCGTTATAAAGTTACTATCGGTGCCATAGCAAACTGTTGCGAACCCTCTGATGGCTGGAACAGAAGTTCATACCATCCCATTTGATGGTTATCGGGTAACATATAATCGACAATTGAGAATCCTCCCAGCCCAGCCATCAGTTAAACCATTTCAAGCTGATTTTTTTACTAAGATATGAGTAAAGGGGAACGGAAAGATCTGGAAAAATAACCTGTGACAAAACGGCACGGCCGCAAAATATCAAACAGCACTGAATCCCTTGAACCGGTCCAAGGAAAAACTGGCGTAAGATAAACAGTAGAAAAATCCCTACTCCACCGGAAAATAGGAGAAAAAACATCCAACAAAAATTTTTTTGTCTTTAAAAAGCATACAGTCAATGATCGGATTTGAGATTATAGTGTTCGTATGGTGAATCCAAAAACTCACCAGAGAAAGAGAGGACGTCAGAATGATGATGCCCGTCATCCAGCCATCCAATCTTGCGCCTCCTCAAGGGTATATTCAAGAGACTTCTAGCGAAATGGCAAGCAGGATATTCCCAAACCATATCAGCCCTTGGAGCTGGGAGAAGGTCAGGCTTATCAATATAACCAGGAAAAGGAATACTTAGTACCAGAATGCTCCGGAAGAATGTTGATGTAGAAAAGCAGCGCCAATTGAGGGCTTGTGTCAGGTATCAATCCGACTAGAGTGGGTACGAGGGTGTAGGCGATAAGGATGCAGTGCGCTTACAACTGTGCTGCTGCCAGTCCCATGCTCTGCCCTGATAATAAATAAAAGCGGGTTGTTAAGACCAGGGGGAATCATAGATGCTCCTGCAAGCTTCCCTTCACAGCGACGACCATATCATGCTTTTGAATATTCCAAGCCAGGCACATTCCATGCTCATGACCGTAGAAATCTTCCCTGCCCGCGCCGATACGGTTAACAGCCATCGCGTGGAGAATACCCGCGACACCAGCCCTGACAGGGGAAGAACAATAATCTCCGCAATAAGATAACTGGTTGTATCCTGCCATTTCATCTTTAACCCTTAACCCCTCAAGATAACCCCCTCCATATATTGAGTGACGCGAGAAATCTGGATATCAAGCTGTGCAATACCAGCCCTACACACATGCTGGCAAAGGCGATAATGTTTTTCGCATCGCATCATCCATCATCTTTCTCGTCATACTGACGCTACATGACAGCCCTGGACGTAGTAAGTTCACAGCGAATTAATTGCTGTCCAGCGAAATACGTACAAGGAACGCGCTGAACTATTTTCGTAAAGTTACCTTTGCGTGTTCAATCGGGATCAGCTGAAACTGGCGCCCGTTGCGGGCAAAGCCACAACGCTATCTACAATAACCATAACAAAACCTGACTTTTAGAAATTGCACGTATCTCCACCCGCATGCCGGTCTTTATCTCGGAGATCTGATTTTCTTAAGTTAGCGTCTATCCAAAGTCCTGATACCGGTACCAGAGAGACAGCTGGGGTGCCCCCCTGGCTACCCACTGGCCACTGCCTAGCTTGGCGGTTTTGTCACAATCCCGGGTTGATGGGGGCCTCTTACGACCGTATATTATATTCCAGATCCAGCTCGACAAGCTAATTCGGATTGGGCTTCTTCAAAATGCGCGGCTCTTGGCTTGTTTTTCCTGAGCTTCTAAAATGGCCAGTTTCAGCTTCTCTGTCGGATAATCCACTAACAGCTTTGCTCTCTCCTGGCGGCATCGCTGGTAATCGATTAGTGGTGTTATCCCTGATTTGGCGAGATATGGCGGAGGATTTTGCCATTTTGGTCGTAACGGCCTGCTATCCTGTTGAATTTTCTGTGACTCCACCTTTAAAGAAGCCAGTTATCACTTGCGCTCTGAAAATAACTGAGTGTTGCATCAGATACTGGCTTGATCTCTTTTCTAGACGAGCCTGAATTTGTTGCCAGCTTTTTGCCTGAGCCTTCTGAAACAACAGCAGATATTCCTTATCATCAATAAATCATAATATCTCGCCTTTATTCACACCGTCTGATTGTCCTTAACCATGAGACGGGAAATATAGCCCGGAACTTAGTGACTACTGACGTGATATCTCCACCCACATATGCGCATCCGTTGATTGAATATAGCGTCCGCTGATGTATCCACCATGAAAGATGACTACCCACCCCCAATAGCCAATGCAGCGATCCCAAAAAAGATTACTCGTTGCTTTTTTATTAAAAATTTTCATGATTATTTTTAAACACCCAAATTGTGTCATATGTGCGATCAGGAAGCTTGTCTCCTGTCATTGCAAAAAATCTAACATGTCCTCTTTTCGATGATGATGACATATACATACTAACATGCAATTACGCTACAGCTGCCCATCTCTCAAGCCGGATATCACATATGGCCTGGATCAAGCATCTGAAATGGGCGGAACAGTTCTTGGCACAGACATATCTACGGTCCAGTTGTTATATCCGTCGGCTGGTGTGGTGAAAGTATGGACTGGCGGGATGTATGGTGTTCATTTCGAGCAAGTGCATTCTGGGCTTCCCCCTCAGATACCGCCTAAATTTGTTGCGAGCGGAAAACGTACGCTGAAAACCGTTTCTCGATCCTAGAGCAAGTTGAGCCATAGGCTCACCGTTTTATGACGGAGATATCTTCTTCGCATGAGGGAGGTTACTTATATCAGTGAACACAGTTTCTTGTGAGAAGTAATAGTGGAAGACCTGTACACTCAGGCTGCGTTTTTCCTCAATGGAAACACTGATCTACAGGAATAAAATATCTGGCGGGAAATTATCGCTTTGATTACCCTGGCCTAAAAGTGAACGACTCCACCAACTCTGTAAGTGTTTACTGAATCCTAAAGGTGATTTACCGTCTCGTAATGTTATGGCGGATAAAATCAGTGTTAGCTGCGGACCCTGATGCGCCTATTCGTCCAAAGAACAGGTGCCACATTCAGCAACTGGATACAACAAATGAATGTTATTAAAGCGAATTGCTCTTCTGATGAGGGGTATTCGTTTCTCAGGTAGCACGCAGTCTCGGCTATGCCTCAGCTGAATTCCTCGGGAATAATGTTGAACGTACAACGGTTGCTCTCCGAGAAATTTATCACACTCCTAAAACTATTAAATTCTGTCGACTGTTTTGATATAGGGTAACTTTTACCACAATAATGTTCACAATTGCATGATGGTAAATTGTGAAAAATACTCCATTAATACTCTTACCGTACAGTTTCGTTCCGATGCGCTTCAAACCCCGATACAACAGAACTTCCTCCTTTTTCGCGGCTGTGAGTGTCAATGGGACAGGATAGGTGCAAAAGCAGACATAATTTCAATTAGTCATGGTTGAGCCTTAGTGTATCGTCACGTAAGTTAAAAACTCATTAGGTTTATAATATTTTTTCATAAACATCGCAATTAATAATTTAGATATGAAAGACGTATCTGTAAAATAGGTTATGAACATAAAAATAATATTTACCCCTATGTATATTACATCATGGTGAAATCGTTGTTAGAAAGGACACAAAGCGTAAAGATACAAAAAGGCATCATGTGCTCAAAGAACTTTAGAATTACAAATTATTTTGCTGTTGCCGGGGAGAAAAGTTTACCAAAGCTGGGCTAATGGGCGTTTTAACTCCGCTTTGAGCCATGCAGTCAAAGCATTGGAAGAACGTTAAATGTAGGCTCTTAAAACAAGCAACCACTCGCAGGGTCGCGGACAACAGAAATGGGGAAGGAAAAGAGTATTGCTTGTCTTGATAACCTCGGACGGCTGACCTTAATCACGAGGTTAGAGGCAATCATTCAGCTTATGGTGCCGGCATCTGGAAATATTCGCCTTTCAACGGGGGAGCTGCAGCACGCGTTTTCTTTGGCCCAACTCAAACCGTTCTACGTGTATACCCAGATAGATATTAAGTCGAATTGGTGGTTGATAATTGGGTTGTAATATGCGATGAGGTTGATGCGCGGATGCGTTTGTTTAGGGGGAAAGTGTGATACGGACATGGGTTCGCCTGTTTAAGATTGGCCCTGATATGCGATAGGATTGTTGGTTCACCAGTTATTTCGAAACTAAAGGTATCCAGAACACTCATGATTTACAGCATCATTGTGTATCAAAGCGACGGCCTACTGAGGGGGATTTATCATGGGTGAGTTGAGAGAAAAGAGTTAAATCGTACGAGTTAGAGTGGAAGGGCAACTCACTTCTTTAATCTTATTCTGAGCGAATTGATGCGGCGCTGTCGGGGTTTTGGTAGTGCTTGGTCCCCGAGGATACCATTCAAGAGGCCGGTCAATCAGAAAGCTGATCCAAAGCTAAGGATTGGTGCCGGCTTTGCAGGCTATTATCTTTATTACCAAGTCGAAAAAAGCATCCTCCCGCGTTTGCACTATTGATTGATGCACTGCGTTACAGTGACGAAATAGAGGCTGGTAGCGTGAAATAATTGTACTTGACCCTACCCAGCCAAAAACAAGTTTTTAGCGATTAATTAGTGCTTGTAACGCAGCAGGGGGATAGCGTTCTCCAACAATTTTAACTGTTTCTGGCGCATGGGCAATTTTTTGCAAATCGTTATCCGTGAGTATGACATCAACAGCATTTAAATTTTCATTTAAGACGATTTGCGGTTTTGTTGTGCACGGAATAGGAACATCAACGGTTTTTGTGTCAATAAACAACCAGTGCCAATTTGTGGCTGAAGTCAAGCCTTTCTGGCTAGCTAGGTCGGCTAATAAAGTAACCAGTTGTGCATTCGCCTCTAACGGATTCGTATTGAAACTTGGGACTTTGCTACGAAGTCATCATCGTAAATGTGGGTGTTGCAATAATTGCACAGTTAAAAAACCTTTTCCCTAATGGGCTAAAGGGCACCAAATCCAATGGCTAAGTCTTCAAGACACAGGTAATATTTCATTTCAGGTTCACGCCACCAGAGTGAATACTCGCTTTGTAGTGCGGTGAAGGCTCTGAATGGCCATGATGCCCGGCGAATTGTTTGAGCGCTGGCTTCAGAAAAGTCCAAGTGCCTTTTTACCTTCCTTCCAGCAATCAAATCTTTTATTGTGCTGCAACATCTTCAATCGGTACATCTGGGTCAACAACTGTGTTTGATATAGAAGATCAATAACGTAAGGTTTGAGCCGGCCATAATGAACCTTCGACAGCTTCACGAATATGCTCTGGGGGCTATTTAAAAAGCGCTGTTTGTTCTTCATTACTGCAGTGAACCCAAATTTTGTGCAATGAACCAGCTATCTCGAAAGGGTTTTAAGGAGTCACCAACCACTCCTATTCAAGATGGCCCATAAATTTGCCGGTATCAAAAAAAGTGACTCCTCGTTCATCGACGGCGTGTCGCAGCAATTCAAACATGGCTTGCCGTTTATCTGTGGCCTGGACCATAACCGTGACTTAGCCCCATACAACCTAATCCAAGCGCAGAGAACTTCAAGTTTAGAATTAACGAGAAAACGTTTTTTCATTGATTATATCCTGATCATTAATTAGATTGTTACATAACTAAACATCTAGCTTACGGCCAGCGAGCCATTCAACCATGGCAGGAAAATCGCGGTGTGAAAAAAAGCACTTGTTGCCGTAATCCCTTGCTGCGATTTGTGTGCAGTCATTATCGGTTATAGTGAAATCGAGAATGTTTATATTTTTTCTATCATTCTGGTTTACGACTCGTGATTTAGCCATGACACATGCCCTCGTTGAAATAACCAACGCAGAACCACTTGCCCAACACTTTTACCTTAGTTTTTTCAACTGATGCGATGAGTTGAGGATGCTGAAATATCCCTTTCTACTTCAGCAAAGGCGCCCAGCCCTGTTTGGATATTTTTATTAACTCTGTCATCCTGATGGCATGTAGTTGCTGATGACTGGGTCTTCACCTGATTGACCGCAGGAATAACTTTATTGAATTTGCAATAAGGTCAGCTATCGGTCTGGCAGGAAATTGCTGACTAAACCAATTGCCCCGAAATTTTTCCAGCTGATAAAGTTCTTCCATTTCACGCCACGCACCGTGGCAAAAAAATCGCCATAAGGTTGGTGGATAAGGTAAAGATCACATGAGTCGAGTTGCAGGCGACTTAATGACGTTGAAATGTGGGCTTTTGCCCTTCGTAGCTAGTATCCTGTCCACAACTTCGTCGTAATAAATAAATCTTCTCGTGCTATTGGCTCTGTTTTAAAATGCATTCCCGCTTTGAATGTCATTTTGATAGGGATGCAGCGGGATCTATTAAACGATAACCGGTTTTCAGGTTTGCGTCAATAACGGCGCGTTCACACTCGTCCGCATCTGTCATTCTGAAAGACACCGAAGCTAACAATGGCATTTCAACCCCATTGTTTAATTTGACCGTTTTGTCATAATGCGCTCCTTTTTTATTTTCGTGGAAATAAAGCATAGGTAGTTTATTGATTAGATTAGAAGGATAATCTTCTAAGCTTATGAATAGAATTCAGTAATAATGATCTTACTCACAATAAGCGTGATATTGTGTTTTTTTGTTCAATAGAATTGCTAACTAAATCGTCAATTTGAGTATTATTCAGATCTGAAAAGGAAAATGTGGTATTTCCCTTTAATACCCATCTCTGGCAAATGTACCGGTCACATCCCCACCATATTTGATTAACCACATCTCGCCATTCTCTTGCCATAGCAAGACGTACCCTCCCAGCTATCTTGAGCAGCATAGTGACAGCTTTCGGGTATATTACACCATAGAAAATGATAATAGGGTTTTGTAGTGCGCATGAAATCTCCATTGGAACTGGTTCCCGCCTTTAATGTATCGAATGCCCCTTGGCATTGGTGGCTGGTAATTCATTTTCAGGGAAAACAATCCGCTACAGGTTCAAAAGCGACAATCGGCTTTTGAACCTTATTATTTTTTATTGCGGTATACCACCGGTGACCACACCTTTGCGAGTGTGTGAATAAATCGCTGGGCTGATTTTCCACTTACATAGCGGATAAGCATCAGAATAACATTCGTTGACAAAAGCCCGTGTTGGGGTGCTCATTTGTGACAGACAAACATATTGACATTACAACTATTCTTTATCGTGAGAGAACTGGCACAGCTTTAAAACTCAGAGCCGATAACCACTGCGAAATTTTGCTTGAACCACAAATTTGTGTTCATGCACGTTGTGGATCGATTCAGTTCCTTCAATCGTACTTCTTACTACCTTCTAACCTGCATTACCACGAGCGTGGTTGGTCAACAAGAAGGTTTGATAAGCCTCGGCGTAAGAAAAATATTTTGAAGCCTTCCTCTACCATCATGTAACTTTACTTTCCCATGCACGAGATGATGACCTGCACATGTAGCATGATAGTGTATTTAATGTGGATTTTTTCGGAATTTGATAAAAACTGCAGCTGATCGCCATGATAATTTTGCCCCCGCAGGCTCTAAGGGGTTTTTCTTTAGCACATTAATCGACAGCCTGCGCCGGCTGGATCGTTGATGGAGGCCACCTGCGGCAAAGCTGTCCTTTCGCTGAAATCGCCAAGGGTTCAAGCATAATTAGTTGGCTCTATTATTCCGGCCCACTCAATACAAAAATGATTGCATGTAAATTTATCCTTAATGGTTCATCTTTATTTTCCTTATTTCCGATTCACATAGTACAATTTTTAATGATTAAATTAGCTTTACCTAGAAGCTAGCCATCCATTACGGTTTCTGTTGTTCTTCGCTCTTGGCCAACAAAAATCCTCAAAACTCAGTGGTGTGACTCTTTGCTCTAAGGGGCTAATTCGGCTAAAATCATAATATTCACTCCTGTCGGCCTTGCCATAACCCCCCTGAGTAATAAATAGGGATTCAGCTCCTTTTATTCGCAAAATTTGCGTTACTCGAAAAGGTTGGGACTACCGGTGGGATGCTAGTTCCCCAAATAGGAAAACCTAAATAAATTTCTGATAATATTCGAGATTGATGACGTTATTTTTTATCGCGGGTTATGGCTTCTGGGGTTCTTTCTATTGTGTTGTTAACCAGTTTGAAAAAAATAATATTTCTGGATAAGCGATTCAGGTTCAATAACAAAAAAGATCAGTATGTACAATACGATGGATAACACCCGCCATCACTTTTGTTACCACTTCTTGAAAATAAGCAACTAAAGGTAGGCTATTTTTGCATGACTTCGTATCGCTAGCGCTTTTAGGTAATGTCATACTCACTAGGGTTAATCCGGCTAAAGCAGTTTAAAACTTTCGTCGATTAAAACCATGTTCATCAGGCATGATCTATCCTATTATATAAATCGTAAGGAGAATGAGGGTGATGGATGTGTATTTTAACCCAGAGAGTACAGCATTCGCTGGTATTAATAATCGAGGATGAATTTGATAGAGTCGCTGAATTTAATCATTTAATGAAATAATATGGTTACATCTGTTCCTTAATTTCTTAAGATAGCCTAACTCTCACCTAGATCTTATTTTGAATCTAATAGGATGATTATAACAAGGGGCAGTTCTTAACTTTTATGGTAAAAATCGAAGAGGATGGTGCGAAAAGATTATCTATGGGTAATAAAATAAAACGCCTAACCTGCCATCTTCAAATTTACAACGACGAAACAATAGTCGCTCACGAGTTCAGCCCTGCCCGCAATCAAGAAGGGGATTAATTTCCAGATACTCTAATCAGATTGACAATGTCAGTGTAGATGATTCTATTTGAGGATCGAATATGAGCACCTTACAATTGATAGCGAGGAGTCTTAGTGGGCTAGTTGTCTCTATGGCTGACTACGCCGGTTGGGAGTAAAGGTTGTTCTCGTCGTCAATACAAGCCTTCCATTACGGTTTGTACACACAATACAGCGGATGGAAGCACTCTATAAAATAATACTCAGACTCAGGTTTGGTCGGTGTTGGTGCCACTTGTAATAGTTTGGGAAACAGGAGTCTGGCACGCTGACGATTATTGCACAGATCTACTACATTAACCTATGGCGTGAGTTTCCCGATGTTCGATAAATGAAAGTCAAGGAGCACAGCACACCCAGTTTTTGCTATCTTAAAAATGAGCTTCCCGGTTTGCTAGGGAAAGGATTAAGTGGAATTTTTATAAGTTATTGATCGGACGTGACGGCGCGAACCGATCAAGCGCTTTGCTTTTGAGCACAAAAACACAACCCCAGAAAAAATAGAAGATGCCCAATCCTGAGGCGCTTTTGAGGATAACAAACAATAAATTAAACTACGATATCATAGGAGCTTTGATTATGTCTTAAATCACTGTGGAATAAAAGGATCGGATCATTGGGCAAAAACGACCACTTAAAATATATCATTACATTCACCTTAAATACAGTGAGAAAAAGTCGCCCCACCTCAGTGAAATGAGTTATTGTTTCGGATTTGGTATTTGGGTCCATGTGGTACTGAGCATGAGATATTTCCTTCAAAGTATCATTAAATTTGCATCAAAACGCCTGCTTGACGTAATTTTAATATGCATACGACCCCTGATTTCACACCTCCGGTATACTTTAAAATAAATGCTCGCGTGCCTGACGTTAATTAATGAGGGAGGAAATCTGTTACGTTACTATAAACGGTGTGAATGAATGATGAAAGCATTTGGCTCTTTTTTAAAATCATGCCCAGTAGCGTAAAGCTTTGCAGCATCACATAGCCAGCCGATCAAGCTCGACTACACTATTATACGGACGCCTTCATTCGTAAACGTAAAATAGCTATCTCAGGTTTTGTTAATCAGACCAGGTGTTCCAGGGGATAGCGAGGTAAAGGTAATCCCAGCAGTCTTTAATCCTTAACATAAGGCTAACGTCATACCACCACCCGCGATGGTACCAAAACACCCAATTTTATCTGAAGGACGCTTTAATAATGATTCGATAAAGCATCAAACGCATCATCTAGCGCGGATGGCTTGGATCTGGATAAGGATTTTTTCCGGTGGCATTCGGCTAATCAAACCACAATGACTCGATATCCTGCGATCCCCCGCCCGTGATAAGTCGCCTCAATGTTCCTGTGTCTCCGCACCAAGAACATAACCCCCCCCATTTGAAAAATTGAAGTAACCCGCGGTCTTGATTTTCTTTTTCATCCGTGCTTAGGAGTGGTGAGAATAAAAATAGGTACCTTACCGGTAGTTTGTTCGCTTCTAATTGAAACGTCCAAAGTGTTGGCCGTAATAACGAGGGTTAATTTTGCTTTCAATTGCAGTATCAAAAAATCGAAATCCATTGATCCCACTCGTTTATTTTTTGGATGAAATTCCCACGAAGATGCAGGTTGGCAATCAAAGACTGCATCGTGTACTCACCCGCTGCTGGAATAGGAAAAATGCGAGCTTCGCGTGAGAAACAAGAAAAAATGCACAGAAAGTCATCGTAAAATTGAACAGTAAAGTAAACAGTTATTTTTCTCAACCATACTGCCTCTAAGCAGTTCTTCACTTTATATATCTTCAACCGCGGTTTTTAATGATTAAGCTGGTTTTTATAATCTATAAGTCTGTTTTTAAAAGAAAATTAGTGAGTTTCTCGAATGAGTTTATCGGAAAGGGATTTTGTTGGATTATACTATTAAATCAACATGAGTATCTGCATTTGGAAATAATCAAGATTTCGTAGGTTCTGGAAGCCACTTTGTACACATCTTCAGAATAATATATAACGGGAATGTGCATTTGCCCTGCAATCAGCAAAATGGGTCTTGGTGATTCTTGGTATATATTTCAATATTGGCATGCATTGGAAAATTAAAAAAAAATATAGGCGTTGTGCTGTCCCACGCATTGTTTGAATTAATTGACGAGATTGAAACCTCGAGGAGTACGGTAAATAATCAAAAATGCGCTAATACAGGCGGCGCATTATCTTGGGCATAATGTCAGTAAACACTTTGCCCCTCGATAATATTGCCATCTTTTATCGATTGCACCTCATGGGAACTAAAGCATAAGTCCGTTTTTGTTTGTTGCATCTTTCCAGCGCTGCTGACTAAGTGTATATCAATCATCTTTTATGGTCGTTCTCAATGGTATAGCTTCTTGATATCCGCGTCTAATACTCTGCGAGACAATCGTACATTGATGCCTGTCGCCTAACGGCTTTAATGCGTGAATCGCTGCTTGCGCAGTTAAAGGCCATACCAATTAATCCACAAATAGCTGTACCCCCATACGATGACGGTCAACATTTGGCTGCAGACCTAAAAAATCAACATCAGCGCCTAACTCTTCCGTATTTGATAATCCGCCAAAGCAACATTTCGGGCTTCTCCCCACTTTTCTTTTCTCCAGTAAAGAGGGGAAATCAAAATGCCCGAGGTAATAAAACCACGGCTCTGCTAATGTTTTTGCGGCATAAACCCCCGAGACTGCTCTTGTTACTGCGCCGAAAGGACACTCTCATACATCGCCAGCAAATAACCCACTTGTAGCTTTAGGTTGATATAAATCGCCGACGAAGGCTAAAACCATAACGATTTTTGAATGTGACTTTTATATGTTTCAACCCCCCTTTATCACTTTTACTAAGGTTTTATCCCATAGCTCACTGAAATTGTATTTTGGTTGCGCTAAGCTGGCTCTGTAATTATCGATGACATTACTTGCAACAGCAATACTGTGCGCCCTTAACCCTTCAAATAAATCTCTACGTCATGTTCCATAATATAAATCCTCTTTTAGTCATTTCTTTGGATACTCTATCACTGCGTGTTTCGGTGATGTAAAATGTAAGATATTCCAGCCCCTGTGTTATTTTTTTTTTTCCTAATTTAAAACAACCCTGAGGATAACTAACTGGTTGATAAAAAATAGCGATATTCCCCAGGGAATAATAAGGTAACATCCCAATCCGCTCTGGCACAATCCCTTAGATGAATTTCGAGGAGTAATTTTCGAGAAGGTAGTCGATTTTTCTGTGGAGAATCATCTGCCAACTCAACAGTGAGCGGTAATAACTGATAAAATCACCGTCACTTCTGAATCTTGTTAATTCTGCCTTGAGATTTGCGTATCAAGACGAATTTTCGATTAAATATACTTTAGGTTCTATTGGAAATTATGTGGCCAATTAATGGCTGGCTGATGCATGCAAACACTAACAGAAACTAAAAATTAATGGGGTAAGCCTATTTTTAAATAATAGTTTTAACCGATTAATTTTTTTCCTTTTTTTCACTTTGCTGGTGCATTGAACAAGTATTGGCTGGCGACAACCAAACATAACGCACGATTGCAAAAGTACTTTCATACCCATCAATCAAGAATATGCCGCCCACGACGCGCCGCGGCATGGACAGTGGATAACGGCAACCATCCAATCCCCCTCCTTGCTTCTGCGCTATTTGAAATATTCGAGGTACCAGTTTCCACCAACCCACAGGCCTCCGCAGTCGCGATAAAACCCCAAATCCTCATAATACGATTAAAGTAAAGACTGGAATAAACCCAAGAAAATTAAGTATACCGCAATACTGCCCATCAAGAGTGAATGGTGATCAATGTTTTGATAGAACCCTATTTTTAATACCCGATTATCACTATAGTTCCGATAAATCCGCTAATCCAAAGTAACAAACTAATGTCACCATCAGAATAAACCGACTTTTACTACAGTCCAAGCAAAGGGCGCACAGGTAAAGAAGGTAAATTGCCACCTAAAAAATAACCCGATACAAGCATACCCCCGTGTGATAACGCGGATTTAAAAGCCTAAAAATACTGAAAATTTGAGGCGTATTTTGATGACTACTAGAATCAGTGGCATTGAGGTAAATCTCAACCATAACCACACCAATCGTTACCACCGGCTCTATAGGCACTAAACTAAAAAAGCCCCCTCTACACCCAAGAGTTGAGCCTTAAAATAAGCCCCTAAAGCGTTCGTCAGCAATAACCGTGCTAGCGCCAAGTACCGCTATTGAAAATAGGCCAGCGATTTAGGAACTTTATCATAGGAAAGCGCATTGCTATCGCAGCAGACATAGACCAAACAACCGCCAACAACAACACCGATTAGCGCCCGGCCAATCATAAAGTATATTAATTGTGGCTAAAGCAATCATCGCGCCTGATCCCCCATTTAAAGACCGTAAGCCCCAGCAATAAGGCTTTACGATTTAAATTATGAGTGTGCAGGAAAAAATAAGCTCGTATGACGCAAATATGCCTCGGAGAGATAGTAATACCTTGTCCCGCCCCATTCCTTCTGTCACCTGAAAATCAAGTGAAACGATGTTAAAAGATACAGCATAAAACTCTGAGGCTCTCAATACAAAGACACATAGCGTCATAGCAAAAAAAACTTCACTCAGTCGCCTCAGGAAAATCGCTTTGAAAAATGGATTATCCATCGATTATATTCGCCTACGTACCTACGATATTTAATGGACATATCATGGACATACGGGTGGTAATAATTTATAGTGGGTTATAATCTTAGAACTTGTGAGAAAAATTCATTAAGGATGAAGGTTACAAAGGATGATTTGTAGCTTTTCTGATCGTTGCTCAAGAGCAAGTTTTACAAAGCGGCTGCAGACTGGTGTGACGCCTCTTCGGCATTTAAAAAAAGTCATCAATACGACTTTTGGAAGAACGTTTCAGGGATTCGACTTCTCGCAGAAAACCGAGAATGTTTTCAGCGACAGAAGCTGGTTGCAAGCTAATGAATTCCATCCGACCATAGTTGAACAGATTGATATTGAAAATTAATGCATTAAGTGCGTTAAGAGACAGCCCCGAGGAACTATCCGCTTAAGTTGTACCGATGACCAAATAGAAATTATATTAGAACCGAATTGAATAAATTTTTTACAAAAATTACCCTGATAGCACAATAGAAATATATGTGATATGGTTTTACAAATATGTGAGGAACGTTCGATGCAGGGAGGATTCGAATTGGCGATGATATCAAAAAAGACATGATAGCCGTTCGCATTGGGCCAGATTGGCGCTAATTGCAACTTCGCTTCACCGGAAATATTTTACACAGCACTCCTAGCTTTTATTTCTTAAGACTACTGAAAAGCAAGCATCAATATCGCCATAGTGCTGCTGGGGCTATTTATGCGTGGGAATTAAGCTTAAAGCAAAAAAATGGCATTACAACGCGTATAAAGGGGATGGGCAACTCGTTTTAAATTAGTACATTACACCAGTTAAATGCGGACTTTGATGGAAGGGAATAGCCTATATACCAGAACATCTACACAGAGCCTTCTATTGCTAATGGGTAAGTTAAAGCCCGTATTAACGGACTATAGCCCTTATTTGAAGGTTTTCACCTGTATTTACCCAAACCCGCCGCCAGTCCTCACCTGCCTTTATGGCTTTTGTGGAAATCAATAAGGTATCGATTACGGAGATCACAAATATAAAGGTAAGATTACACTCGTTTTCTCTATGTATTTTCAGTTAAAAATCGAGTTAGGCTTAATATATGAAAACAATGCGTCGCTGTTAGCTCAAAGCAGGCTGTCAGGATTGATTGTGTGCTGTAGTAAAAACAGTTAGCTTCAAGGTGGAGATAATACAACGGAAAATTTAGCAGCGCGAAAACCGGGGAATATCAGATATCCGAGTTAATCCAAACAACGGGTGAGAGAAAATTGTAGTTCATTTCCACAAAACGGATTGCGATTGAATCTACCTGCCCTGGCAAAATATATAGCAACATTTTCCGCGAAATTTTGGTCAATCGTCTGCATCATTCCCAGTTATACTAAAACTATGGCCACGCTCAAATAAATTCAGTTGAACTTGCCATGAAGGGAAAAACTCACTGAGTAATATGTCACTTTAATGTATTTCGCATCGGAAGCCCAAGTCGGTTAACAAAAGTGACGGCACCTGATAAAATGCGCCGATCTTATGTGGGAAAATGAGTGCTTGGGATTCTTCGATAATAGTGAGAATCATGATGGAGGAAAAAAGCTACTCTGCACCACAAGGCACTAAATCGACAATACTGTTTTTTTTCACACAGTTTTCTGCTTGCGCGTTTCAGCAGAACACACACCCACCAAATTGGCGAACTAACTCGTAATCCGGCCACGTTATGCGTTAAAGCGAAACGTGAGCAACTAATTTGAAGCAGTAACATCTTAGCGATTAGGATATGCATGCATAACCTGTGGAGGGATAGGATGCAATCAAAGCAACCTGTCTAAGCAGGAAACGAGCGAGGTGAGTCAGACTGAAGTCTTGAATTTTTGTAAGAAAATCTAAGTCCTAATAGGGTTGTGTGGAGCACATAAAAAAAATATTATACCGTTTATCCCTGTTATGACAGGCTTACAAAAAAACTTTCTACCCCCGTAAAACAAACCCCCTGTTCGCCAAGATATCCATGTCATAAACCAAGCGGTAAGATTAATTTTGTGACACTGAAATGCAATATTTATGTTATGCGCCAATTTACATCAATTAATGTAAAAAAATAATCAAGGGGTAATCAATGTCAATTTTAGATCAAATCTAATAATTGGCTCAGCGAATGAAAAGCTGACAAATTTCACTCTAAAAGAATCATATCGGCTGAAGTTTAAAATACAATTAAAGTAGATGAACAAGTAGATGGTCTGGACAGGACTTATATATAACCACGGCATTAACAAACAGCTTTGGATGATTTTTTGGGAAATATCGACAATTACATTCTCAAAGATTGTTGTACTGAAATGCAGGCTTAAGAAAATCATTGGCGAACCTATTTTTCAAAATACAAACCATCTGTATAATCGCGATTCGACATTTTCAAGTGATCATGGAAGAACTGGTGCTAATCGTTACTCAGATATGTATAAACCAAGATGATGTCATAGAAAACCATAAAGGTGGAACAGGCAAAAGTACAACTACAAGACTAAACAATTGCAACAGCGGCTGTGCATAGATCTAAACTAACACGCCCCGACTGACGCATCGTGAACTAGACCCCTCAAGGAATCACTCGGAAATAATCCTTCATCCGATTCCACTAAGATGACGATATTTATCTGACAAATTTACTGATGTTTTGCTGGCTAAATACGAACCTGATGGATGATTATTCTCAAGATATAGAGCAGGGTTAATTCGGGAGGCAGATATCATCGCTAATATTCCATTCAGTACACATCTCCCTAAATATGGATGTTTTCAGCATTCCCACAGATGATAGAGTTACTGACCATACTGGCGCTTTTTAAGAAAGAATGAGCGGAAAATAAGCTTCTCATCGTTTTAGAGATATTTCATTCCTGTTCTAAAAGAGCATTCAGGACCTTATCTTATTAGAAACCCCCACACACAAGATCGCCAATCATATGGTAAACACAAGAAGCTGCTGACAATACCTGCATCCCCAATAACACCGCGTTGAGTATGACTTGCTTCCACAACAAATTATATGCTAACGATTGTTGATCGTTTACAGCAGATGCATCTAAGGGAGAAAAAAGAAAGAAAATATCAAATGGAAATGAAGGTACTAGCTGTTATGTCGATGACAACAAAAGCCAACATGAAGTTAGAACATTAAACAAGCTGTACGTACCGCTACGACAAATTCAGCCAAACTAAAATAAAACATTCAGAGGCTTTTGTTGCTGCAGCAGAAGACCAGAAGAAAGGGGCAGGACAGCTAGATATCAAAAAATCAGGGATTTATGTCCTTGCAAAACAGTTCGATCTTATAGCCGCGAACATGTCAGTAGTAATAAATTCGGTGTATCAAACAATTCATAAAGAAATCAAACGTTTCTTGCAAAAAGTGAGTAATCGGATGACTGATGTGAAAGAAAGGCACAAACAAAGATATGTATTTAGGACATTCGAAGAGAAAAGAAAAACGTTTTGAGCAGAGAATGGACTCCCTTCTTTAAAAGGAGGGAAATCACCAAACGAACCTTTTACACTGAAGACGGGCGAAAGTTGATGTGAACACCATCATAGTCTCAGGGATAAAGTCTCTGAACAAACTGTTGTTCATTTCTCTTAATCACGTAACCAGGAAGCATTGGATGAGAACTCCATGGGCGATATTCGGAACAAAATAAAACAACGGGGGAGTGGATACGAAGGATTTGCATCAGGAAGAATGGTATTTACCACTTAATTGAAGGAAGTCGGACCGTCCGCTATTGCTGCATAAAATTACTATCGACCTGCCATTATGGGTTTTACCAAACGACATATCCAAGAAGACATTTTTTTTATCTTAGTGCTGCGCAAAGCTCTCGAAAGCTATCTTAAGCAGAGGAGGAGTTACAGTCATCAAAAGCTACTGGCAGGATAATCATTCACAAACTAATGAACAGTTAGCTAAATACTTGGTATAAGTTACTGAATCAGTTGTAAACGTATTCAGGCAGCATAATCGATGTAAATTAGTTAATTTATTTCATGACTGCGAAGGAATACCTAATACATTTTATGCACGTTTTATAACAATCCAAAGAATGCAAATAAAGAGGGATAGATTAGCAGTAATCTGCAAAGAGGTCCAGGTAGTGTAAAGGACCATAGTAATCGAAAATATCCAAGGAAACACAAAAAAATATATTAAACGATTATAAACTATTTTAGAGTTGGATGACAGGACAAAACTAAGGGTCCGCTTCAGCATGGAAAACCATTGATATGCGAATTCAATAAAAGGATCAATCGCCCGTATTAGCTACAGTGGAAACGGTAGGGAATAGGTTTTTAGAAAAGGTAAGTTTGAATTTAATAGGCTTATCAAAACCGTTATTCAAGGAGAGATTGAACGTTGATAATGCTAAAGCTTTGTCTAAATGGTTTCAAAAGAAAAAAGTAAAGAATAAATAGAACAATGTGCGCTACGCCTTGCCCGTAAATTGTCGAGGGGCGTCCATTACCCAGCCAACATACTGCGACAATAAGCATATCGAAACCACAACCGTATTTCGCCAATAATAATATGAAAATTTAAACCAATATAAACAAGGAATTAAATTTAATTCATTTATTCGTAAATAAAACAAACCCCCTTGTTCGCCAAAACAATCACGACGTATTTACTTTATCCGACATGCTATTAAGCTTTGCATTCAGATGAAGAAAAAAATTAGACATTATAGTCAAGCTGGCTAGTGAAAGTCACTCGTGCCAGAAGAAGTCGGGGGAGGGGAAGATATCGATTGATATTCACTCATTAACCGATATGGCCTAAGAGGACTATTTGATTGAGTTTTTAACGCTCCTGGAATTGCAAAAAAGGGATTATTGTTAGAACAACCTGATGTTTTTAACGGGCTTGTTATAAAAAATGACCTAAGAGAGAAACCTCACGTCTTAATCTCGTATTAGGATACCTCAGCCACTAAACGATTTAAATGGAAACATTTTGGGTCAACCATAGTCCTTTGATGCTTACGTTGGTATAATGCTCCACACCGTTAAGTTATGCCAACGTCACGATATTCTGGCTGAACGAGATCCCAGTTCACCATTCACGATTTATCGTGGTTTATTGATATACCCCATTTTCCCTACAAAACTCAAAAAATATCAGATTTATTCGTGGTGGTGTTTCCTTCTTGGTACTCGATGAAACATACGTCAAGTGACCGGAAAAAAATGGTTTTTTCCTTTACGCGCTCAATGATAAATACGAGACCACACTGGATGTTATTTTCACCTAAACGTTATCGGTATGGTCGCCTTAGAATTTTTCTCAAAACGCAATAAAACCTTACAACCCGCTGAGCGACAACCCCAACTTAAACACTGATAAGCATACGCTTACGGTCCGACCCCATGGCTCGCTTAATTAAAGAGAGAAACTCCGGCTGTCGTAAACAACGCCAAATTAAACTCTCAACAATCGGATTGAATCAGATCACGCTCCGAGTAAAAAATTTTTAAAAATTATTGTGGCACTGGTGATTTCAAATCAGCAAAGCGTGCGTAAGTCACCCTCACATAGTTTGAAACGTTCAAACGAATAAAGGTCAATTTGAATCAATGGCTGACAGTGGCGAACCTGATTTTCGGGTGGAGGAGCTAAATCTGCCTTTATGAATTGATTATTCAATGTTAGAGAAATCGTTTTAAGCTTAAAGGTACTCAATACACTGAGTAAAAAACTCGCAAATATATAATTTGCAACAAGCCGAATATTTAGTACATCTATCAGAGCATCAGAAAATATATCACTTAGATACTGCTTGCGAACAATCCCCGGAGCACTGCCAAATTAGAGGGTAACTAACCTTTCTCAAAACAGAGCTAGCCTCAATCGCTGGGCTTTTTCCACAACCTTTCATTACTAAGCTTTGAGAATGTTTGATAACGACCCTAACTTCTGACGCTAACGTGATATAAAGCTTTAAGTGGTGAACTTTCTATCGATTGTCACGTTACAAATGGCAAAGAATTGGAATGTATCTTAACTTACTGGGACCATCACTGTCAATCGCATTAGCCATGCTAAGAGCATAGTTTTTTAATTCGCTTATAATTATGACCATATGAAAGCATTAATCACAAGCGGTTTCTGGTTCATTAACCGACTCGATCGACACTCGTCGTGAAGGGACTGATAAATGCCCATTGGTACTTGATTCTCGCTCGCCAACACAATCCTTAGCTGATTATGAACCATATCACTTTAATCGTTTAAATAAAGTGATCCTAAAAGAGCGCTTACTTAGTAGAGTTAGCAACCTCACCCGCCTGAGAAAGGTTTTTGCGCTACAGAATTGTTGGCGTCACAAAGTAGCTAATAAATAATATATAGAAATGTGATTTTCAACTACAAAATTAATGAGGCTACATAACTGTTTGCATAGAAAATAGGGCTTGAGCTCTCTTTATTGTGTTTTATAAAAATGAAGCACGTTTACTTGGTGATTTAAGCAGAAATCAACACAATCACACTAAATAAATTATAATCGTATCATCATTACATTCATTCTTTATTTGGTGATGGTTAGATAAATATATAACTGTTCAAATCAATATATAGTTAATTTAGATCATTTTGTTTTGACACAATGAATATCCCAAAGCCATCAAATTCCTCTTGTGATAACTAAAATCGTCAATTTTCAGCCATTGGGATTGATTATCTATATTCACCATCAGAGGTTTTAATCCTAACAAAAACACGTTTGAATCCATAAGGCAATTCATTTTTGAATCCAAAGGACTTCTCTCCTCAATAAACCCGTTCACGACCATGACTATCAGTTCTAAAGTTATAGTAACTCACAATATTTCTGAAGCTAGCTGCTCAAGATATGATAATAAACCAAGAACAGAATTCTTTACCAAGCTTCAGGCTCCATTTACTGTTAGATGAACGGTGTTTAATAACCGCCCTATATATGAACAAAGCGACTAAAAAAATTACTAAATAAATAAATCTGATTCTATGATTATCTTTACTCTGCTTTTTACCTAAGTTATTGTTTCAATTTAACACTAACATTAATTAGATATTAATTATTTGTTATCATGAAGAGCACAATGATAAAGAACTATAAACCACTACAACGCATTTCATAAACTGGACTGAGGGCGTTGGTTAAACCCTGCATAATAGTGATTACACTATCTTTCTATATCTATAAATCCAGTTGCTCCTATCTAGAATCCATTTAATAATCTGAGAATAGGAGCCTACCTAATAGCACTAAGGTGAACGCAAAAATTGTAAGAAGCCGATTGGGCTCATATGTGGCGGATTCCTAGTAAAAGACTTACTTTATAGTTGAAAGTAGATTATTACTTTTGCATTAGCCTGCTGCTTCTTTCTTCGATAACTCTTTTATAATTGCTTTTCTCAGTTAAGAATGTTTTTTGTCTCTTTCGATGAATGATATTTAATATAGATAAAATGCTTGTTATATTATTTAATAGATTCAAATTAACTTATCATTTCGAACCCAAAATGCTTAATTCTATTGAATTATGTTTAGTTTAATAGATAGAAGCCCTTATGTTAGGTGCTTCTATAATAAAATTTAATAATTAATACTGCAATTAGACATACAATTATCTTTTTCTTTTATATGCAAAAGTGGTTTTGAGCTTTCTCTTCTTCATATTCCAAAGCATAGAGATTGCATGAAATCGCACCATTTGGCCATTGTATTCTTTTGTTACAAAACAGTGTTCCTAGTTCAATTTTGGTTATTCCCCTGATTCATACGTACAAGTTGGTTGTTCGCTTCTTTGAATTTGTATGGGCAAATTCGATACTTTAATAACCAGCCCTCTATTCTAAGTTGGTTTAACCTTCACTCTGCAGTTAACTGATATGAGGTCAGCTTTCTTCATACTTCCCTCCAATTGTTACATTTTGATCATTTATTTTACCTTTGTATTTATTCATTCCATTTACTCCTTTTTATATCGCTGCGCATAAATTCTGCGGAAAGTTTTTTTTCAAATCAAATTATTATTTTTATATCGTAGATTTATGTGTTTCAAAATAATATTTTGATATTTGTTTGTGAACCTACATTTTATCTTGAAGTATGAATAATGCATGTAGTTGGTTCTGTATTTTGAAAATGATCCAATTGATTAGCTACCGATTACTAACACCTTTGAGGTAGATAACATGCAAAAGAAGACTTTATAAGGCAGTAAATATATCTGAAGATTAAAATAGAGGCGTAAAAAGTTAACTGAAGATAGGTACTTCGTAGCCAGTTTGCTACTGAATAAGACACAAACACATGATCTTTATATATGGATTAAATGTTATGCTCAGACTTGTCGCAATATCAAACTATATCTTATCATCCCACCAACTAAAAGAAATTTACAGAGAGTCACTAATAAGCTAGATATATTAGAGAATGTCCCAGTGTACTTCCCAATACCAGTTCGACTGAAGTACACGTTTATTAAATGTTATCCGTGCTAAGCATGTGTAAAAATATTTAGTGTTCCTTTGAATAGGATATCTTGCGTCTTAGACTCACGGTTGGTTAATCAACAGTAGAATGAAAAGACCCGACCACTTTAGATGCACCCAAGTATTTATGGGGATATGCTGTGTTTACTATAAAGAATGTACTTGGTATACTCGGATGAAGAAAGCCATATACGCATTGTGATTATATGAACTGATATAACAAGTCAGAGTCGTAGAGTTATTTTGCTATGACAACGCTGCTTGCAGAAGATTTTTTTTCATTATACACTGGAAGAATCAAGCAAAAGGTCAACTCAAGCACAAGAATAAGTGGCAAATGGTTGTTTTTTTGAGTATATAGAATCTCTACAACGTGAACACAGGCACGGCTCAATAGATCCGATTTCGTTTGTTAGAGTATGCCAATACTACAAATCAAGATTTATTGCTGTTATGAATCGGTAGCCACTCATTTTCTATGATTTGTTTACTCACTATTTTAGTAAAATCTAAAGTTATGTTTAATGATCCAATTAATATCTCATTCTATATTTTATTCAACAGTCATTAGTAGCATTCATCTTATATTTAATCTTGTTGCTAATCCTTTAAAAAATGAAGATTACTAGTTACAATTAATTTTTGTTAATTAATTTAATAATTTAGTGGGGTGTTTATCTTGTTTAATTAAAATTTGACTTTCACTTTTTTTATATAGTTAAGATTTTTCATTATTTCTCTCGCTATTTTGTCTGATACGTAAATTGTTCTCGTAATTGAGATTTCAATTCCTCATTTTTATTTTAACTTGACCTCGTTTAATGTGTTACATACAAGTTACAAAATATTATTTTTTGTTTTATTGTAATAAAATGTAATATTAATATTTGATTTTTATGTTTTATTTTAAGCGATTATAAACATACAAATATATAAGTAGTAATTTTTTTCCACCTAAAATACCAAAAATCGAAATATCTCTTTACATTTACTAATCATCGCTGATAAAACCTAACAACACTCCGCTTTACGCGTAAACGGTATGTACTTTCGCTTTCTGCTTTTTTCCATCGCGCCTTTGATTTGTTTTTTTGCCTATCGTTTTTTTACTTTTGATTTCAAATACGCTTTTACTCTTATTTTAATATATTTTTATCACGAGAAGTTAAATATGCGGGAATTAACTTTTTTATAGTTAGGTGTTTATATGAAAAATAATATAACTTAAGTAGTAGGGTTTTGAGTTTTTTAAGAAAAGCTCGCAAGATAAAAACTTATTTATCAGGTAAAGAAGATAGC
>JAGSMZ010000076.1:0-53799 GCA_029286645.1 Papilio protenor | reverse complement strand
TTAATCTTGTTGCTAATCCTTTAAAAAATGAAGATTACTAGTTACAATTAATTTTTGTTAATTAATTTAATAATTTAGTGGGGTGTTTATCTTGTTTAATTAAAATTTGACTTTCACTTTTTTTATATAGTTAAGATTTTTCATTATTTCTCTCGCTATTTTGTCTGATACGTAAATTGTTCTCGTAATTGAGATTTCAATTCCTCATTTTTATTTTAACTTGACCTCGTTTAATGTGTTACATACAAGTTACAAAATATTATTTTTTGTTTTATTGTAATAAAATGTAATATTAATATTTGATTTTTATGTTTTAT
Organism: Papilio protenor; assembly: GCA_029286645.1. Classification (NCBI taxonomy): domain Eukaryota; kingdom Metazoa; phylum Arthropoda; class Insecta; order Lepidoptera; family Papilionidae; genus Papilio; species Papilio protenor. The sequence goes on along the minus strand of JAGSMZ010000076.1, from coordinate 53,482 downwards.
TTTAAGCGATTATAAACATACAAATATATAAGTAGTAATTTTTTTCCACCTAAAATACCAAAAATCGAAATATCTCTTTACATTTACTAATCATCGCTGATAAAACCTAACAACACTCCGCTTTACGCGTAAACGGTATGTACTTTCGCTTTCTGCTTTTTTCCATCGCGCCTTTGATTTGTTTTTTTGCCTATCGTTTTTTTACTTTTGATTTCAAATACGCTTTTACTCTTATTTTAATATATTTTTATCACGAGAAGTTAAATATGCGGGAATTAACTTTTTTATAGTTAGGTGTTTATATGAAAAATAATATAACTTAAGTAGTAGGGTTTTGAGTTTTTTAAGAAAAGCTCGCAAGATAAAAACTTATTTATCAGGTAAAGAAGATAGCTAAATTATAAATGATTAATTGAGGAACTCTGTAAACTTGAATCAGGCGGGATGTTAATGCGGCCAATCCAAATTCAAGTGCTCGTTGGCTCTATGAAGTTCTTCTGGTACGCTCGTGAACCCGGCTATGGTGTTACTTCCTGCAAGGGATAACTTGTTGTGAGCGCATGAATCGTGTTGGTGCGATTATCTAAACGCCCTTACTCGTCATTACGATGGCGACCAACGCAAAGCTGCTGCTGCTTATTCAGATGGGCGGAAACTCTGACAAAGCTGTTAAACACCATACGGTGATGATTGGCTTTATCATAGCTGCACAAGGCTCAAAAGCGTGTGTCGGATTTGGAAAAGATGGGTGTGTTTGCTGGTGCTAATCGCTTCAACGGTAATTCTGTCTCTGGTTCTCCAACCATTGTGAACGTTGAACTTAAAGCGACAATCAACAACAAGCAAGCAACTGAAAACGTTCCAAGCTCCATCGGGTGAAACCACAACTCAGGCGACTTTAACGTCGCTGGTGGTTCCGTTATGCAACGTCGTTAACAAAGAAGGGGCTCGGACAATAGTGGGCAATCACTTTAACATTAATTGAATTTGATTAGAGCACGCAGGTTATCCTGCTTTCTGTTTACATATTTCTCATAAAAGCATTTAAGAAGGTTTTATGTGGCTTACTATATACAGGAATTGTAACGAACAGAGAAAGGACCGTCGAAGAAATTATTTTCGAGAAGCATAAAATCGACATCGAGATTCGTTCAACAATTGGCGGGGCTGTGATACCGCCCAACAATCACCCGACAACCTCAGTGTTGACGAAATGAAGTTCCTTCAAAGTAAGGACTTACGGTGAAATGGATATCGAAGTTCGAGGCGGGTACTTAGTGAATTCACACTACGGAGGGATTGACAAATTTCTCCAAAAAGGTGGAGTTCAAGTAAGACCAGAAATTGGACGGACAAACATCCTCCCAGATAGAAAAGTAACAACACTTTGTTCTCAGGTGTTATTACAAATGCGATTGGTTTTAAGCAAGTTCCTGAACACATCTTCAAGATGTTCTGTCTATCAAAGGCAGCATTCACCGGAATCTTTCTCTCAGATGCGGGATATTCCAAACGGCTCCAACTTTGCTGAACGCCATTACTCCTGTGTGAAGGACTAGGGTTACGGCATGTTTCACAATATGGATTAACCTCCGCAGATTTGGAAGCCAAGTTGCAATTAGGGGGGTGTTCATGAACCTTCTAAATGAGTTTACTTCACTAGTGAGTGAGCACAATTTAAGTTCAGGATAACGCCTCGGAAATTCAAATCTTCCCAGATACGTATGCTGATAAAGATGCGGTCACCGAATGGCCAAAGACAGGGAACCAATTAGATGGATGCAAAACGCAGTCCTTTGGCATCATGTGGTGGTATTGGTTCTATGACTGTAGTTACATTACATGAACTCGCATTATCAAACGGTATGATTTTGGAAGCACTCCGATATTAGGTGAGGAACTACTTACTCAATGGGCGTGCAGTCAATTGTTCAAAACAACTCGCAGAAAACTCTCCACTACAGACAGTATGTATTCCGGTACGCAATGACGGATAAATATCGTGATCAAAGAAGTTGTTCCATCGTGGCTCTACTCATCATTTGTCCCCTACTCCAAACAAATCTCCGAGCGCGAATTTTACGACCAACTCTCTGCATCATTGGTGGTTCTACTGCTATGGGTGCTGGTGAGCTTGCTTGGCAGTGTGTGTGAAATGTAGCAGCATCTGGCATGGCATTGGATGGTTAATTATGTCAATGATTGAAGATTGTTTGGTGGACTTTAAATAGTTCACTACGGGAAACATCCATCGCATCATTATGTGGTCGAATTGGTGAAGTTGTTCAGCAAGAAGACGACACAGAAGTGTTCGGCAGTGTTGCCAAAGCAATGGAATCCGTTGTTACATCTGGCACGCCTGAATCATTCAGCTCATTTTAAATTTGATGCTGTGGTAAGTGAAGGGCACGAGTCCACCACAACTGTTACGTCATTTCCTGTAAGCTCGGATTCCTTGTATCAGACCATGTGATAACTCACAATAGGATTTACACTGGAAGTCTTTTTGTTTGCCGTCAACAGCAAAATCTTGCTGCAATGTGGTGCATCGATTCATGGTTTGGTTTATCCGTGTTCTCAGGTGCAATCTTCAACAACCCCACTCTGCCATTCTTGGTGGTGCTGTTGGTGCAGTTGCCTCGGCATTTGAAACATCAGACACGAATGCAATCCACCTACAATTTATTTAATGGGTTCAGGGTTAACGGCACACGTTTGTATATTTCTACAATACTGGGGCCTCTTTGAAACTGCATCGTCACTGGCATTAAAGCCAAGACGGACAAATCAACTGCTGCCATTCTGGCTGTGCAAAATTCACTGGAAGAGCTTCAAGTTATTGGTGAAGACTCTCTGGCAAACGAAGCGCGAGCTGCAATGGAAAACTCTTATGACTATTCTGAATTTGCCAAGATGGCACAAGGAATGGGTGTGGGTGTAGTTGGCGGTGCGCCAATTCCAGGGTTGGGTTCATTTGGTGATTTGCCTTCTAAGCAGTTGGCAAACCTTGAAAGACAAACTCAACATTCTTGAGTCTCCAATCTCAACCGTTAAAGGACGTCGCTATGAGTGCAGTTTCAGAAAGACAAGCCTTGGACGAGATTGCACAGCTTCTTCCTCCGGGCTACACAAAGACTATTCCATTCTCTGGTAAGAAGGATGTGTCTTTTGAGTTCAAAGGTGTGGTAGTTAAAATGAGCGCTATTCGTTTAAACGAGGCTCTCAACTGCTACATGTTTGACTTATCGTGGGGAGCAACGAATAAGATATTTCGGCATACCAGTTCGTGCCGGTATCGATTTGTTGAAGCAGTATAAGACTCCTTTGCCCAACATAATTGTTTACAACAAACGATTCCCGAATCAAGATATTACTTCTTGGCGGGACATGGTTATGTTTGTAATTGACGTGAGTGTTCTCGAACGTGGCTAGTCATTCAAACAACAAGTCGAGAAGCTGTAATGCACACAAGCTATCCCGGCTTTGTGTATGGCTTTGACGCTGCAACACAGACTTGTTCTGTTCAACTGGCAATCGATACTCTGTTCACTGGAATGAAAGATGGTTATTCTTTTGTTCCTAAGAAGAGACGTCGAAATGTTCCGGTTCAGTTTGTACAAGGCGGAGGCTGGAGCATTACCCATCCTGTTCCAGACGGAACTCCGTGCTATGTCCACTTTGCCAATGCGTGGTATTGAACACTGGCTTGCAGAAGGCAAGGACTCGGCCCCGCCTTTAAATGGGAAACCAAACCGGCGTACTCTAGAATGTTCTTCACCTCAACGCTGTTTGTCAATTGGTTATCAGCCAATCCCAAATGCGGTTCCAGCATTTCAAGCAGATGTTTTGGAAATGAGAATGAAGACAGATCTATCCGTGCAACATTGAGTGGTTCTGCAATTCGAATTATTGCAGGCAGTTCTTTGATTCGCATTGATAAGAGTGGGGACATTCAAATTGAGACGTCAACAAAAGCGACTGTTAAGAGCCACGAGATTGTTTCTAGAGATGGCGAACAACAGTTACCAAATCACTTACCGTACAAGGCTGGTATGTCCGTTACTGGTTCAATTGGCGGGCAAACAATGTCTATCACAGGGAACATGCGCAAAACAGGTTCCTTCACCATTAATGGTGTTAAAGTTGATGGCCATAAACACATTGGTAACGGTGCAGGAAACGACACAGGGCCGATGAAATGAGTAACCTCAAACTTGATTCAAACCACGATATAATTATTGGTCGTGGTGCTACTCGTGTCGTGGGTGTCGAGCAGGTGGCTCAGTTGGTAAACTTCCGACTGTTGACTATTCTTGGAGAGTGGGAGCTGATACAAATCTTGGCCTCCCTTGGTTTGAATCCATCTTTACCAAGAATGTCCGGCCTGCCGACATTGAGGCTGCGCTTGCAAACATCATTAGGACAACCAATGGTGTCGGCAGCTTGTCTCGCTGGATGTTAATCCAGATTATAGGACTCGGCAACTTGCGGTTTCGTTTGTTGCTGCGTCGGTGTATGGCGATTTAGACGAGATAATTACATGGCAACCGTCTACGGTGTTACAGACAAAGGTTTCATAAGCAAGCCTTTGGAAGAAATTGTATCAAGCTTGAACAGCCGGTTTTACTGGTAAGTTGGTTCAAGCTTTGATGTTAGTCCAGAATCACCAGATGGTCAGGTCATCGGCATTATCTCCAAAGAGATCAGCGATTGTTGGTTGCAGCCTGAGGCCAGCTTCAATGCCTATCGTCCGGGTGCAATGTCTGGTGTTGGGCTTGATAACATTTGCGAGTTAACTCACACAACTCGTTACGTTGATTGCCAACTCGTGTAACTGTTGTTCTCGGTGGAGATTCTGGTAAGACAGTTCCTGCTGGCTCTTTGGTTTCTGATGGCAACTTAGACTTCGCAACTGAAAACGATGTTCAACTGCCGGGTGATGTAACTGTGCGATGCACACCTGCTGGTGAGAACTATGTTCCGCCAAACACCATCACTCAAATCAAAACTCCAATCACTGGTTGGACTTCCGTCAACAACCAGAAGAGGTAAGGCTGGTAATCAATTATGAGTCAGACCCTGCACTTCGTGCTCGCCGGGATAGGACAACTGTTTCCGAAGGTTCGGCTACCGTCGAAGCAATCTATGCTGCACTGTCTTCCCTTGATCTTACTTACGTTCGTATTCGTGATAATGATACCGGCAAGCCTATTGGCTCTCAGCCTGCGGGCACTATCTTTGTTGTAGTTGACGGCGGAACTACTAACGACATTGCTCAGAAAATCTTTGATAAGAAAAGCTGGTGGTGTCCCAACTTATGGGAACTTAGCGTATCCATTAAAGATTCTCGTGGGTATCCAAAGACAATCAATTTCAGTCGTTCATCTGCTGCGAACGTTTTCGTAACCGGCAAGTTCAAAAACGTCTGCCGGGTTCTAACCTGAGTTCAAACGACGTTGCGAAAAACTCTTGCTCAAGCAGCAATGGACTACGTAAACAACTTGTCTCCGGGTGAACCTGTTGTTTGGTCTTACATGTTCAAACCACTTCTGGAAGCTGGCGGAGCAATTCAAATCGATAGTCTGTTTATTGGTTTGGCTGCAAATCCTACTGGCACTTCGACACTGGAAATGGATATGACAAGCGGGCAAGACAGACCTCGCTAAGATCTCATTCACTGAATCAGCGTAGGTTATCATGGCTGGAAAACTGGTTTAGGTATGCTGTTGTGGCAATATGCCAACTCACAGAATCTCAAGGATTACATTAGTTGTTTTCTTGATGAATTTGCTGAGGTTCGAAAGTCACTCGAAGACAGCAAGAAATATCGTTATCTTGCAGATGCCTACGGGCTAATGCTCGATGATGTAGCATATCTTGTTGGAACCAGCCGAAATCATTTGACGTAACGGTGCGGCAAGTCTGGGCTACTTTGTTGGTATGAAAACCCGAGCGCCCTTCCAGCAGGTGATGACAACAAACCGGGTGAAGGTGGTATCCTTCGCTCAGACTCTGACAGAGAGTCAGGTGACTTTGTTCGAACTGACGAACAACTTGCGAGACCGCGAATTCTGCTCGTATAATTAAGACAGTCACCAATTGCAATATAGAAGATTTGTATACGTTCTGTGATTTGATTCTTGACCGTAATCTTCCTCTTGAAATAGTTGAAGGTAGTCAGAAGGTTGACTTCATTTATCACGGAGTTATGCCTGTACGAGATAAGGTTTTGTTTGCGCACATGCTGCCAGATATTAAACCCGCTGGAATCTCTTTCTCATTGAAAGATGATGATGGCAACATCGCACTCGTGTATGGCTCTGTTAACTACCCACCGGATAACTTATGACAACAGACTTTTGTATAAGCCAACTTGGGCACAGGGTGGTTCGAAGAAAGATCCAGACACGGATCCAATCACATCAAGTTATAAACCCAATCGGTATGAAACAACTGGTTGGGGTGCTGAGGAAACCTCCTGAGGAATGGGAGAACTTTCTCAACAACATCACGGAAGAGAAGGTAAAAGAGTTCATTATGTCGGTATCCCGATTTGGGGTGCTGATGTAACTTATCGTCCGGTGCATTTGTTTTCGCAGGGGCAGGGATTCTTTATCGGAATGACAGTGCAAGTACATCCACTGCGCAAAACCCAGCAAACGGTGCTCCGTGGGTTAGCGTAATGGCAATGTACAAAGACAGTGTTACTAACTTCGTGAAAGAGTTTGTTGATGAATTCAACAAGCACATGGCCGCTGCTAATCCTCATGGTGATACTATTGAAGGTGCTGGCGGCGTAAACAAATCTTACGTTGACACAGGGTTTGGTGATCCTAATGATAATCGAACTATTGTCTACCACAAAAATCGCACTGGTAGAGTTCACAGTGAAACTCCTGCTCAGGTTGGGACGCTTCATGCAAGTGGTGGAATATTTACTGGTCTCGTTAGTTTCCTGAAAGAAGTTATAATCAGGACAGACATTAAAGCGTTCATGCAGATGAACCAGAACACAGGCATGACGGACATTATGTTCTCGAATGTTGGTGTTCATGTTGATGCAAACGGTACTGGATACACTTCTGTTGCTGGTGTAATGAGTCGTATTGTAAGTGAGGGAAACTTCACTGAGATTCAAAACATTGTAAACAGAATGTTTGTTCTGCCTGCCGCACATTTCTCTGTGAATCTTGAACATTCTTTGTGTGACCTCAACAGTATTGGGAAGTGGATTATTACCACTACCAAGGATGCTGTTTTTGATACAGGCAAGGGGTTCAACTTTAGTGATAACCGACACAATCCAGAACTTCGGGTTTGGTAACACCAATACGGCTGTTACTACTTACTACGTTGGTTCTGATGCCACCAAGGACTTTGCGGAATTCAGGGATACGAACATGGCCAACATTGGGCGGGTTCTCGAACTTCCTCAATAACCTTCATGGCGGTGCGACGAATTCGTTGTTGGTGATTTATCCTCGCCTCTCAAACTTCCAGAAATCCACCTTGGTAACTTACTTATGGCAAGACCAAAGTTAAACCGAATCTGGGCAAACCAGACAGCTTCTGCTCGTCGAGATCCCGGTGATCAAAAGTATATCACTGGTTGGGTTTCCGAGATTCCTACATATCAAGTATTGAACTTCCTCCAATGGAAGAACGATACAACCATTCTGGCTCTCCTCGCTGAACGTGGGATTGCGGAATGGGGGCCGGAGCCGGATGTCGTTTATTACAAGAGTGCTGTAGTTTGGGATGAAACAGTCGGTAAGGTTTATCTGTCCACAGTTGCAAACCACGTTCGGACTTAGTTCCAAGCAAGAACTCGGCTCAATGGCAACCTTCCGCGATTAACATACTCGTGTTGATTACGACACCGCCAAAGCAAATTGGCAAGCTCACATTGCAAACATGAGCAACCCGCACAAACTGACGGCAGGACAATTGTCTGCGTAACCCAAAGCGGAAGTTGACAACATCCTTTCACAGTATAGGACCATGGTTGCCAAAACCACGCCAACGATTACAGCAACCCACACAAAACAAATGCTGCCACAAATGGTGCTGTTCCAGTAACAGGCGGTATCTACACTGGCCAGTCACTTTCCAGAATGGCATCATTAACTTGATTGCTGACGGAAGCGCGAAGTTCCTTCGTGATGACACAGGTGTTTGGATTGGCAATGGCAAAGGTCGGCTGGGGCTTCGTTCAGGTTCGACAATTGTACCTATGGTTGGTACATCTGATGCACTGTATAAGATTGTAACTGAAAATGACTTTGCTCAGTACAAGTTGCAATTCGAACAACGGTATGCAGTTCCAGAACCAATTTCCAAATGAACGCCATTCGTGATTCAAATATTCAGCGCGGGCCAGGTGTGTGGAATGCGAACTGGGATATTCAATACGCCGGGATACTAGGCTGGCAATCCTAGATGTTATCAATTCCTCAAGAACATACTTACCAACGATTAACCCATTACAAGGTGCTGTTGAGTTGTACTTTGGCAATGAGGTTCCGCTGGCGTGCTGCGGCTGGTGTGACACAGGCCCAACTGGAAACAGGCATGTAATGGTTTTGTGTGGGTGGTGGGGGGTCCTCAACAACCCACAACGTCTAATCTTTGTTACTTCTGTAACTGGAGCTGGCTCTCGCTACATGTCTGTTTATGGTGGCGACAGTGGTGGACAACAAACACCTGTTGTTTCAGTACCTGATGCTGGTGTTTCACAAACAGCTGTTGCTGTTCGACGCTCCAACAGAAATGAGTTGTGGATTGATGGGACTCTTGTTTCCCAAATAAACTCCACAATACAAAACAACTCAAGGTGTGAATGAAGGTTCCGCATGAACCCTATTGCAGGTCTTGGTAATGAAAACCGTCTGGAAATTGCAGACTACAAAGCTTGGAACGTTGCTTTGATCCTGAGTCAATCTCCACACTTTAAGGAATTCTAATGGCAACTAAAGGTTGGTCATTTCGGGGCATTGGTTGATGCCCTAAACAACTGCATTTACTGATTCGTCCGTGAATGCTGTTGCAGGCCAGATTCCAATTCTTGACCCGAATGCGAACGTTACTGCTTCCATCCACTGCTGTTGCTGGTGGTAATGGGTTAATTATAAGTGGCCTTCTCCAGATATCTTTTATCGCTTGGAAACATTCGAGACTCGTCTGGTGCGGCTACGCCACAGAACTGGTTCCCTGCATCGTTAAACTTCAAGGTCGGGCACTGATACGGCAGACTTTGGTTTGATTCGTTCCAACGGCCCTGTTGCTTGGGGCTATGGTATTGCGCAGAATGGGAGTGCTGTTTATCCAATAAGAAAAGAAATTCCGGCAGGCACAAGTTTGTTGGTACTATCCTTTCTAGTCGGTTGTCTCTTGGTATTGCATCAACGATGTAACCAACGACGGAACCCGAAAGTTTACATACACCAGTGGTGCAAGCTCTACCAACTCGGCCACACCAACCACACTTTGGAACTTGGGTGCGAGTGGACACTAAAATCTGGTATATGTGATGGTGGTGATGGTGCTGCTGGTATCCGTTGCCAACCAACTGGTGGCTCTTGGGAAGATTGGACTAAACTTCCTGCCGGTGTTAGGTTGACTGGAATGGCTTTGCATATGCAATTTGTAATCGCTCGTGCAACTTTGTGGGGCAACCGACATGTCGCTTCCTTCACAGCAGCATTTACGAACAACACAAGTAACGCTCGTATCAATGCCGGTGGTGCAACGCTGACCATGCTGGACAATGACTCAGACTCTACTTTGAGTTGGGTAAAGGTGGCTTCACAGCTGCTGGTTCAATTACAGTGGTGGCTATGTAGTGGTGGCGGGGTTCTTCTATCATGCCCCAGACGGTGTAACATTGAAGGTTCAATCGGGGCGGGTTATTTCGCAACTGGATTGGAACAAACTTCTGTCAGGTGTTTCGTTTGTGGGCAGAACCGTAATCCGAGATTCAGGTGGTCGTGTTGAACTTCCATCTGGCTGCGTTTATGTTGGTATGTCTGGTTCGAACTACAACCCAGAAATTTGGATTCTTATCTCAAATCTAATACCTTATTAACAACAACTGGGTTGGAGTACGTAACAGGTAACTAAGATGCTCGTTTTAAGAAACTTTGAGTGTACACACCAGAAGAGCCGAAGTTTCCTGATGTCAAAGGTGCTCAATACATCCGAGACGAGGAAACAAACTGACTGGTATGATTTCCTTTTCTTCTTCTTCCGCAAAGAACACAATTGAAAGTCATCTTTGAATCAGATTGCTTCATTTTCGTCTGCTGGATGATGCAGTTCCAATGTGGCCGCTTGGTGCAAGTATTGCCGAAGTGGAAATGAAAGATGTTCCAAAAGACTTCGACTACTTCAATGCACCTTGGGCTTACATGTGCTGGTAGTTGGTTCCGTTTGTCCTCTGAGGAATGCAGCAGGAACCGATTCGAAAAGAAACGTGCAGACTTAATGTCAGAAGCATCTACTCGAACGAAACCTACCAAGACATGATTGAATTCGGCATTGATGTTGAAGAGTCCAAAGTAAATCTTCGGCTTGGAAACTCTACCGCATTCATCTTCTCAATTTTGAAACTCGGTCAGGACTTCCCGGCCAAGCCAGAATAACTGGAACTCGAATGGATAGGCAACAGCTCCAACATTACTTGGATATGCTGCAACAGTTTTGGCATCTTTCACGGATGCCTTGCTGGTTGGACAAGCTTAATCCGAGTGCATTATGAAAGCCGGTGTTTTTATCAAAAGCCCTGCTCGATGCAAGTTTGTGTGTGGTTATTGGAACGTTTGTCTTTTACATTCACTGCTCGACACATATCTGGCAGACCATCCACGACACGCAATGGCGGTTGCAATTGTTATTGGTGTTGTAGGTGCGAAGTTAATTATTACCTCGATTCGTGAGACTTTCACGGCAGCACTGAAACAGCTAATCCTTTAGTTTGTGTGCATGAATGAAATACAGGAACAAGCACATGAAACATTTTGTGTGCTTGCTTTTCCTCTTCCCTTCTCCCTTGTCTCCTTTCCTTTCCCTCTTATTCCATTTTTTACCAACAGCTGTATCATAAATTGCAAGCCAATACCTAACTGGCAAGTATCAAATGTCAGCCACGCAAGAATGCTTGGCAAAGAATGTTTGGTATGAGTCACGCGGAGAATCGCGACTTGGCAAGACTATGGTAGCTAATGTTGTTCGAAACATAACTGAGTTTTTGGAAGACCATTTGCAACCAGCATTTGCAGCGTTGTTTATCAACCTAGTCAATTTTCATGGACTTTGAATGCATCCAAGAAGCGCGCGAGTTTTGCTTCAATTATGCGTAAAAATTCAAAGACAGACCGCGGCAAAAATCTGCAAGAAACGCTCGAAATTGTGTTCATGCAGACCACTTTTAATCAAAAAGTAGTAACAAAAGCGACCCATTTTACCAGTGAAAAGCCACGTTTTAAGCGTGTAAATCGCTTGGAAAGGTCGGAAATCACCCTTCTCTCTTTATCTCGGAAATGGCGAACGTCAGTAAGATGCAAGGAAAGGGTGGAGAGCGTTATCTCAACACTCCTTTTCGCGCTAACAAATCAAGTAATGCTCAATTATTTATATCCAAGTATTGTCCCCAATATTTAGATATGCGTAATTATAATGCTCCATAGTCGGTCACCTGCATATGCTCGAAATTAAATTAATAGTCCGGTCATCTGTACTTGGCTGAATTATTTCGAATAGACCATTGACATTGAAATTATTTTTTATTATCTTGATGGCTCATATTCGAAACAATTGTGGCTCAATTCGTTTGCAATATTGAGTGGCTAATATTATAAAAATTTTTTGAATCGGCCGAATAATTCAACTCAATTTAATAATTTATTTTTGAGCTGGCGGGGAGAGAGTGCCCAAGTCCTATCGGACTTAATCCGGTACCTTTTACCTAAAACGTTTAGCCTATCGGCTTGAAAAGAACAAACCAAAGTAGTCGGAAGGTCAAAACAAATGTCATCATGATTGTGCTCTCTTTGACTCTAGTTGGTAATTGGTTGTGATGGCTACGCTATCATAATCCGTTTCAGAAACTACTAGATATCAAACTTGGAGCTTATAATGACTACTATCACTACTCAAACTATCAAATCTGTTGTTCCTTCTATCACTGCTATGGTTTCAAAGCCAAAGAGAATCAGAGCTATATGCAGCCACAGACTTGTGGCTATTGCTGGCTTGGCTATCTTCCACATGATGACGTCTTTCACTCGTGATGACGTTGTTCCCGCTATTGCGATGGTTGGGCTTGCAGAAGCGTCTATCAAGAAGGCCAACAGCAGCAACAACGACTTGAAGCAATACCATTACATGACCCAGCAATGTATATCATTGGGATGGCTAAACACTTTGGTTTCATCTCGATGGCTGAAGATAAGTCATTCACCATGACTGAGCGTGGGTTGAGCGGTAAACAACTAAAGAAACAGCTGTACCATTCACAGCTCCTGTGATGGCTGAACAACGTCGCAAGCCTTATGTTAAAGGTGGCAAGACCAAGCCAAGCAAGATGGCTAAAGAAGCAATGGACTTCTTGTCTGATACTGCATATCACGTTGACCAAGAAATGGTTTCAATCGTTGACCGTGCTCTTGACATGATCGCTCGTTCTGGCGGTGTTGTTCCAGTTGAGATTCAACAAGAGCTGCATGTATGGACTAACTCTAAGAACATGGCTCGTGAAGATGAACTGTTCTCAGAATACTTGGTGATAATCGTGGTCGTTTGTATCACGTTGCATGTGCTGGCCCTAACCCACAATCTTCTGACTTCTCTCGTTCTTTGTACTCTCACAATGTTGAGAACACTGTAAACAAGCTGAATGAAGATGGCTCTGAATCTGTTGCAATATACCATGTTCATGAATGAACTGGCTGACTTTCAGGTGGCAAGTGGATGGAAGCTAAGATGCTGACTCGTGTTGCATCTAATCCAGCTGGTGCTCTTGTCCACATGCTGCAATCTGGTGATGCTCCATCTAAGCCATTCACTTACATTCGATTGGCTCTGGACTGGTTCAAGTTTGAAACAACTGGTGCATGTGATTCTCGCATCGGCTTTGGTTAGATGCTAAATGTTCAGGTACTCAATATCTGGCATTCATTGCAGGCAACATGGAAATGGCTCGTGCAACTGGTTTGGTTGATTCTGAAACTTAAAGCAGCTGACCCATACCAACTGTCTCTGGTTCAATTGATGAAACTGTTGGACAAGTCTTCAATCCGTCCTGAGCAATCAATCATTGACGAGCATCTGAATAAGAAGACTGGTCGTAGCTTTATCAAGACTCCATACATGGCTATTCAATATGGTGGCGGTGTTGCAGCATTGGTTGGCTCTTCCAAGTTTGTAACCTATGCAACTCAGAATCTGCAAATTGAAGAATCTAAAGTTCAACTGTTTGCTGAAATCTGTAAGGAAGCAATCCATCTGGCTCTGGGTGAGAAGATCAACATGTTCATTGAGAAAGTTCAAGCTGCTGTTCTCAAGCGTTTGAATGAAATGAATAAAGAGTCTTGACTTACAAACACACTGATGGCTTCTGGTGATGAAACCTTGCTTCCCATCTCGTGACATTTGTGATGCATTCAGCATTCGTGTTGACTCTCAAACTCGTGTTATCTTCGGTCAGCAAACCGAGAACAAACCTTGGCAGATTCGTGAAGCGAAGCCAACTAAGGAAGAATTTGTTCGTACTTCGTTGTTAACTTCATTCAAGGCATCGATGCTTTGGTTGCTCGTACTGTTGCAGTTAAGGCCAAGAAAGCTGGTCTTCGTGGTTTCACTCTATCCACGACTGTTTCCGTTCTTGCTTGGCAGACGCTCCTAAGATGATGGATGTAATTCGTGAAGCATATGTTGAGATCTTCGTTGAGAACAATCAATTCGAGAACTTGGCTAAACAATCGGTGGCATTGATATGTACCACACCAACATCGTAACTAAAGACCTGCTGATGTCTGAACACGCATACTACTTCTGTCAATAACAATTAATGTCAAGGGAGGCTTCGGCTTCCCTTTTCTTATTCTTTTAATCTTTTAATAATTAATCTTTTAAACTCCAAATATTAGAGCATGTCCTTTTGTTAAAGTATTGTCCCAATATTCTCGCATGTAGAGTTGTCATAATATTAGGAGAACACTTCAACATTAGTTGGAATTGAAATAGGTGCTGGACTAGCTGCGGAACATCGCGTTAGCCATCTGGAAACAGAAAGCCAGCAACGAATGCAACCCACATCTAACTTTGATTCTCCTATTATCAAGGCCCAGCCACAAGCCGGGAGAGACTAAGTTTGGAAACAAGTGGTAGCATTCACATTCGAGAGAGGAGGGAATATCGGACTTCGCACTCATTTAAGAGGCGCGCTGTGTAATATTGTAACAGTGTTTCGCATGAAATATTGTCCGAATTAAGCAAGTTAAACTGTGACAAATTGGTGCATGTAATATTGCTACCGTTTCCGCATGTAGGAATGTGACCAAAGTCTAGGGATTTAATCACCCGAAGATGACAAGGAACAGGTCAATCTGGCATGTGAATCGTAAGTAATATTGTGGCAATTTTGCTACACTCTCCGCATGTGTTATTGTACCAAAATCGCTACAGCCCTTGTGGCAGTAGGCTTACAGCCGTACCAGCGGCTTTTATCTTGGTTTAATATTGTGACAGTTTTGTGGAATTTTCTCTTTTATTAAAGGAAATTCTTCTTGGCTGGTCAGATTCTGCACTCGTTTGCACCCATAAATGTGCCAAATACGTTGAATGGGAGTAAATATTGCAGGAATTTGCGCATGTCAATGTGTGACGAAATTGGTTGATTTGGCCTTCCAGATTGTCGCATATTGGCATGTTCACAGTATTCTTTGAAATTAGTAGGTTACGATAAAGGGCTAAATCTGAGAGCAAATTTCCTGAAAGTTTGTTGCCAGATTAAGCTCCAATTTAATCGAAAACGTAATTTGACACTTATTGTGTCACATATGAGGTTGTGCAAAAGGTGTTTAACTCTGGATTGAGTCTTCAAAACAGTCTGGGATTCGCTTTGACAGCACACACAACCTCCTTCTTTTTAATTAGGAGTTTTAAATGAATTTATCTATTCGTGTTTACTGTTCAAAACAATCAGGTATTGAGTTTCTTCAAGCTCACCCACGCTACACCAATTTCTGTATGGCTCGTCGTTGGTCTGTATCAATTCAACACAGCTGGGATGAAATCGGCTGTTCTTTCCGTTTTGCAGCGAAGCCAACTCGTAAACAAATCAAGTGGGCATCCGTGAATACAAGAAATCAGTGAGGGTTAAGAAATGGCATTCTTTGATTTAAGAACTGGTGATGAATTCACCGTTGAAGGTTTATCTGGTTCGTTCGTGAAAGTAACCGAAGAATCAGTGTTGTATAATGCTGTATCAACTTTCGATTCTCACAAGTGTTTCCGTTTTAAGCGGATGAGCGTTAAACTCATTCCAGCTGCAGATTGAGAGGAAGAATAATTATGTGTACTTGCGAACGTTGTGGTATATCTGTAAAGAAGAAGATGTACGCAATGCAGATAACTGGGGTTATTCTTCTTTGTGTGAAGATTGTGCTGATTTGATAATCGAGAACTAAACGAAGAAGATGAATAGTGTTATACAAATCGGCAATGGCGGGATTCCATTTTGGTATTCCCGCGTTGCAATGGCAATTAAGATAGCAATCTGGGAGTAAAGTTATGTCAAAGCCGATGGCTCGTAAAAAGCAATACATCTGGGTTGTCCGCGATGGCATAATCTCTCGGACTGACCGTAATTCTCTTGCTAACAGGGTATTTGATATATGCCTGTTAGTTCTGTTTTGTCATTCGGCAACAACTACATTTGTGGGTGATTCGTCATCTGCTGAACTCTTCAATATGTTGGGCAAATAAATGTCACTGAATCAAAAGTTAATCGAAACGTTTTACCAACAAGGAACAACCGCTGAACGTGCTGCTCAATTCTGGCCTGCCGGTTTCTGTTATTCGTGAAGCGTACAAGACCGTTTCCACGAGAACACTCACAAAGGTGAACCTCGTCCAAAACAACAGCCGAAATCTGAAAAGGGTTTGGCTGCTCATCTTTCGACAAGCTCGTAAGTGGTTGGAGGAACGTAAGAATGCCAATTGAAAAGTAATTGAGTATTTCACTCAAGCTGGTATCCATGCTCAAGCGTGTTCTGATACAGCAATCAAAAATCTTCTCTGTCCATTTCACCGGACACATCATGTATTATCCGTCAACTGGCCGGGTTGTTAAGAATGCCATGAAGAATGACAATGGTCGTTTGGATGGTGTTTGATAACATGTCTGTTGCTCAACTGGCCGACTACTTATGAATCCGTTTATAAGGAACTCGCCAGTATTCACAACACACGAAGAAGTGGAGGATTTCTTCTATTCATTTCTTCGGGATCCTGGTTGTGTTGGGCAATAACCGTATCAGCGTGTCGGGGGGGGGGTGCACTGTGTACAATGGTCGTATGGGTTATGCAGTGCTTTGACTTCTTTCTGTCATAACCACGACATTTACGCACAATACTCGAAGCAGAGTATCCGTATTGAATTGTACAAACGATTCACAGCAGATGGATTAGATATTGATTATCCATTTGGTCGCGGCGCATTCAGATTGTACATGGATGCACATCGTCTTCACAAAGACCCAAACCGTATTAGTTGGGTTAAGAGACAACTTCCTCGCTATCATGCAGAATTTGTGGATAGATTTGTATCCGAGAACATGATACGGATTCACGAAAAGGTAGAATTCAAGTGATCAACTCAGCCGAAGAAATTATAAAAACTGAGATTGCAAAACAGGAAGTATTGGTGCCAAGATTACGCATTACAAACACATCCTGTACGCATCTTTGTACAACGCCAAGCACGAACTGGCTGCTATAAATCTGGTGTCAACCTTCAAAGGTAAGGACACTAACCGAGGTTGAAATTCCTCAATCAACTGCGGTGAAGATTGCAGAAGGAATGTTAGAACTTCATCGTTATCAAATGCAACAGTCAATCGATATTGTAAACAGATTAGCGGACGTTAAACGTGATTAAAACTGGCAGTCGCCTCGTACCGAAACGGGGCAATTCTTTGTCCGGTTTCACTGCATATAAGTCATATGAGGTGATTGCCGGAACTGGTGAAATGAATCAAAGCCCAATTGCATCAAAGATTCACACGATGCAGGAACATTCCGAGTTCACATGTAATGTGCTAGATGATAATGGCAAAATTCGTTTCGTGTCTTTAACCTATTTCTCGACATTCGAGAGTCAGCTAGGATTATTCTAATGTCTAAAGATTTGGTTGTTACAACAGAATATTGTCCATCTATGTTTCAGGTAGCTTTAAACGGCCCATATGCTTTGGGTGATGCTACCTTTTATTTGGATGGCTCGTGTTACGATGGTGAACTTCTTCATATTGATTTGAAGGAATTCCCAGCTCGCCCAACCAAGCGGCAGATTCGCAAGTTCAAGCGCGAAATGCGCAAAGCTCAAAGGCATACGCTCATGAGTTCGATTAAGGTTCTGAATATTGGCCGAGGTAATAGTTTCTCTATTAACTCCACCAGCAATACAAGACGGTGGCGATAATGTCTCAAGACGGTAAAGTTGTTGGTTATCGTCAAGTCAGTATCCGCCATAAAGTGTTCAACAAGCGTTTGCCTTGGTGGAAGCGTTTCTGGAAACGTCTGTTTGGCGTTAAAACTCCTGATTACACAGTGGGTAATTATGATTAACCTCTATGGTGAAAACTTCAAGGCATTTATGGAGTTTCTCCAAAGTGCTTATCCAGAGCATTACGAGTCTCTGAACAACCTTACCTCAAAAGTTTGAACATTGCCGTAGGCTCACCGTTGGGCTTAATCTGGCAAGAATTTGATGAAAACTGCGGATAATCACCATTAATTGGAATTGATGCGCAACTGGAAAAACGGGCGGCAACAACCACCGAAACAGGTGATACATATCTTGCTACCTAGGCTACCGGGATAGGCCAAACCACCAGCAATTAATATTGCGGGCAAAAGTAATAAGCAACACATAGTGCATTCTGAAATTCCTTCTCGTCCATTTGATTGCGATTCGCTTATAGCACCTGAGTCGAGCGGGGATTTCCTAAATTGTTCTATTAACAGGAGAATTGAAATGGGTTTTTCACTACCACCAAGTTTTATGGTAAAGACTTCCGAAGAGTCTTCCGACCAGCAGTTTATTGACGTGCTTCTTGCTCGTGCCAAGGATGTTGAAGATGTTATGGGCTTGCATATGCCCAGCTAACTCGCATCAGTGAGTTGGCAAAACATCCGCAATCTATTGAAATCAGCCCGAGCTTGTTTATCAGCAGAGACAACCTCATTAGAGACGATGTTGCCAAGTTGAAAGCTTTGCTGATGCAAGCAACAACCAAAGCCGTCGAAGTGATGCCAGACTAATCAAGGAGTTGTAATGGGTTTCTCAAGAGACATGATTAAAACGCCAGAGGTTGGTTATGATAAAACCAGAGCAATCTTGAGACGAAGCATACATCCAAGGTTTTAAGTGAGCGTTTCGCCAAAACATTAAACTTGGTTGAAAGTATTACTCTCGTCATGAGCAGAATTGATAAGCTGTCCAAACATCCTCAATCAATTCAAATTGAGCCGGGTTTGTTTGTTGACCGTGACCAGCTCCTAGAAGTGGAAAGAGCAAGGTTGGAAGGCTTTGCCAACCAACTCATTCAGCGAGCAAAAGGTTAATCTAATGTACAGTCGGCGGAAGCGTAAAGCTCAGCGAATCCGAGCTTATCCCTATTTGCCAGATGCAAGGCAACATCCAGATGACCCGGCAATTCGTGGTGGCTGGTGGCGTAAACGTCGGCTTTGTTCTGCGTATCAAAACGAAGAATCAAATTGGATGTTCTCTAATTACTCTGACTTTCTGGAAAGAGATAAAGATTACGAGGACATGTGGCGATCTTATTATGGAATCTGAAAAATGCAACTAACTGCGTAAACCAAATGGTCAATTTCTTCCAGCTCCAGTCAAAGTGGGAAGCAAAGTTCTTAACAACTTTAATGGCTTCAATCCCGGATTTACATTCGGCAAAGTCTACACTGTCCTCAAAACGGTCCGCCTGCAAGACCGCAGCTTTTCGTACGGCAAAGGCGACGTTTCCGAACTGCGAAATCAGTGGGAATTCCTTGTCATTGATGATGACGGATTAATTCGTCGTGGTGATCTTCGTTCTGTTGTCGGTAACGCCAATACTCCTGAACATTCACGGTTCAGCAAGTGGGAAGTTGTCGGCTCTTCGAAAAACCCTTTGAAGAAGGTGTTGAAGAAATGAAATCAGTCGAACACTGGAAACAGGTGAAAGCATCTGAACTCCGGCCGTTTCGACGTTGTTATGATTCCGTGGTTCACTCTTGTTCCAACAACCTGCCCTAAAACGGGAAGGCCAAAGAAAAAGACTGTAACACGGTATAAACGTGTCATGATACGTCGAATTACCTGAGCGACAAAAGCCCGTATGCCAAATTGCATTACTCAAATGGCGAAAACTAAAGTGCCGACTTACAGACCTTTGGATAAATCCCATATGGTATGGAAGTTTGTTGAATCCCGCGTTATCAAAGGTATGGTTAAATGAATTGGATAAAATCACTTCACCAACTACCGGTGGCCGTTGTTTAATTCTTTGTTTGGTGCTCACTCTATTGCTGGGATTCGCGCTTCCGTCGAAAGCAGCTCAGTCAGAAAACTCCGTGAGTTCCTCGAAACAAAACAACGCTCCGCGACCACGTCCAAACGGACGAACTGTTTGATTCAATCCATGCGGAACTTGAAACGGTTCCGATGGTTTGCAAAGACGGCAAAACAATTGTGTTCATCAAGACAAAGAAGGACATAATTGCGTTTTACAATGAGTCGATGTTGTATCAACGTCTGACTCTCAAAGGTTCGACTTTGTTTGTTGACCGCTCCAATCATGTGATTGAGGTGAACGACAGGCAATCGTATATTCAAGTTCGTTGGTTGACGACTTGTTTGGCTCTTATCAAAAGCAGAAAGCAGATAAGGAAACAGAATGTCAATGATGTTCTCCCATTTCACAATCGGCGATATTGAGTATCAGTTTCATCTGCCAAAGGTTGTGATGCAGTTAATTGGCCACGATTGGTTGATAAAGGTCAGCGTGAAGTTATGCGAAAGCATCACAAAGCTGCTGAGCTTGTTTCCAAAGGTTCAGGCATCTGTTGAGTTGTCTGTTGACTTTGGCTGTCGAGCGCGGTCAGTTATTCTGACAATTCATCCACAAGGTATCGCTCATGCTTTTAAGTGAGTTATTGCCGCCGTTGATGGCGCTCAAATGCAACTCCGTGTTCAACAGGAATTCGTTGAATACATTCAATCACGCAAAGACCGTGGCGACAAATTCGTTGTTGCTTCTGTCGATGGTGCAAGCACTCGTCAAGACATTGACCAGTTCCTGAACGCATCTAAGTCCACTCTGGAATCATATCAGAAAGCCTTTGATTCCTTGGACGGCAAGCATAAGGAACTGCAAGCATCGCTCGATGAATATATCGAGAATGTGAACAAGTCTACAGGTGCTAACCTATGAGCACAGTGAAGTTATCGCAGCGCTCTGTTGACCCGCTGAACTCCGTCCGCATGGATTTGCGTAAAGTTGTTCTCCGTGCATTCGAAACTGTTCCATTTGATGTTTCGGTGTTGGAAGGGTTCCGCGACAAAGATCGTCAACAGGAAACTGTTCAACCAAGGCAAATCCAAAACCCTCAACAGCCGTCATTTGACCGGCAATGCCATTGACTTGGCACCGTACCCAATTGATTGGAACGATACAAAACGTTTCATCACTTTGGCTGAGCATATGTTTGCTGCCGCTAAAGAATTGGGTGTAACCATTCGCTGGGGTGGTAACTGAGTCGTGACAACGTTCACGATAAGCCACCAAGTTCGTTTGTGGATATGCCGCACTTCGAACTGCCAGCATAAACCACGATGGAGAATCCTGTGGCTACAGTAGTTCATTACAAAGACGTTCAGAAAGAGTTGCAGTTTGCTCAGGAAGAGTTGTCTCACGTTGAGGCAAACATCCGAGACCTGATGAAGTTGACCGACATTAAACACAACTCATTGGCGTACTCAGATCTCTTCCGGCTGGACTGTTGATCTGGATGTATCCATTCTGCTGAAAGCGCACCTTGCGCGTAAAGAGCAACTTGAATTGCAAATCAAAGAATTCAAGGAAAGGAAATGGACGCGTTCTTGACCAAAGCAATTCAGGCGTTCAAGTAATTCACAATGGGAGCATGTTGTTCCCATTTTAAATTATTTGGAGGTGAAATGTATCATTTCTATGAGCATTACCGATTCGGCGGTGGTTCCTCAACTCGAAGAACCAAGACTCACATAACGCAGCTGATTACTGTATATGTGAATCCACCAGCAAAATTAATTGAGCAAATGCAAAAGCAGTATGGCCGCATTTGCAAGTACAACAAGAATTCAAAGAAGTTGTATATTCGTCAACGTGTTCGCCTTGCCAGAGTCAGTTGGCATAAAAGCAAATTGACGATGATTATGTTTTGGATTATTGTTTCTCTGAAAACTATATTCTCAACATTAACGTTGGGGATTGTCCATACAAGGATTATCGAAATGATTAATATTCATCAAGCAGTTTATTACGTCAACAAACTTCACCGCATGCGTCAAAACGATGTGTTCGATGTGTGTGTAAACTTCCCTGAAATGGGACAAGTTTGGATTTCTGGCGATCGATTTGTCGCTGCAAATTCAGATATGTTTTCATTCCTGATTGACTGCAACTTCTCTCAAGGTGATGCGCAGCTTGTATCCAACCTTGATTGGTCTGTTACCCATGCTGACGGTGTGAGTGCATATTGCTTTGCCGGCAACACGTTTGACTGGAAACTGTATGAGCATTTAGGTCAGCAGGAAGATTCAAACATCACCCAAGAAGTTATGGCCGCTGCCAAAAGCCTTGCCTTGATATGTTCAAGCTCGAAGACTTGTATATCGGCAAATGGGATTCGTTCCGGGACTTTGTTGAGGAACGTTGGGATGAATTAAATCTCCACCGAATTCCAGAAGAGTTCCATAACTTTATCGACTACGACAAAATTGCAGGAGAATGGGCAATTGCATACAACCACGAAAACGGATATGTGTTTGAGTAACGAAATTAAACCAAACCAAATTATCCATCATGCTGGCCGGGATACTTTCTATTTCGTTTGCAACATGTGCTTGATGAAAGAGCCAACTGGTGATTGGGTTGACGGTGCTGTTTATATCAGCGCACAACGAATTGGAAACGGTTCATATGAGTACGATCTCACCGACGTTGCAAAGGGCAAAGTCTTTGTCCGACCTCTGTCTAAGTTTGATGCCGACTGGACAATCATTGGCTGATACCATTAGCTTGTCTATGTTCTTCATGGACGAGCGTGGTATTAACTGAAGATGCTTAAACATTATTTGCGAAGAGGTTTGCAAATTGTTCCTGATGACCGGGAATATTATGTTTACAAAGCAGTAGCAATTTACTTGTTGTTGGAGTTCAAATGCACTTAACAGGAAGACGCCCAGCTATACTTCAAGGTGGATTCAATCTTGATATAGTTAAGCTCGCCTTGTGGGCTTACAATAGCTGGTTCTCAATTGGCGAACAACGAGCGTTGCGTAAAGGCAGCAGGTTGTCTTTGAAGTATAAAGCACTCGGCATTGTCGCTCATGACAGGAAACTACTGACAAGCCACTTCTATTGGACTTGAGTTGTTGTAATATCTTTACAACACTTTAGCATTATTTGAATTTGATTCCCGACAGGTTCCGAATGGTTCCTGTCTGGTTTCATTAACAACTAAAGGCGGGAAGGGCATTATACGGAATTCCCAGAAAACCTGTCAAGCACTATTCCAGTTATTCGTAATTATTCATTTATTTGGAATAATTGGAATAATTTTGAATATTGTGAATAACTGTAACATTAGTTGGATTGAAATGAAAACAACCACTGAACTATTCTTACTAGTTTTGATTTTGGTTCTATCATTGATTTGGCCGACATTCCTTAAAGTGCTGGCTATAATCTGCATAGTTTATCTTGTTTGTTCGATTGCCTATCTGCTGATTACAGTGAAGCAAATGAAGAAACTAAACCAACATCGTAAAGGGTAGCGTGCTGCCTTTTGAGATGGAATGGTTCCATCAATTTTCTATTAACTTTAATTAACGTAAACTGTTCCTGAAATAGGAAGCGTTCTCTGTTGAATTCAGTTTGTGGATACTACATATAGTAAATGTTTAGGTGTGTAACCAGTAGGTACCAAGCTGATAGGGCTGAATAATTAGAGCGTAATGGCTCATGGTATCGAATGGATTTGCCTGATGTTCAATTTCGATTGAGCATGGAGAAGTTCATTAACATTAGTTGGAATTGACAAACCAAAACACACTGGTTGTGATGTACATGTGTTGTTAACTTAACCGAAATTAAAATGTAAGGAACCAAATCATGGCTCAACAATATAACGATACCAACCGTGGTATATCTCCAAGAACTCTTATCGCGACAAAGACACTCAACCGACCCACAAAGGTCGTATCAACATCGAAGGTGTTGGTACTGGTTGTCTGGCTGGACTAACCCAAAAGTTGACCCAGCTCGTGAGTTCCAATCTCTGTCCGTTCAGGTGATGACGCAGGACGAAGTTGATAAGATGCTGGCTAAACGTGCTGAAAGAAGCACCGCAGCAAGCAGCTCAACAGCAACGTCAAGCTCAACCAGCAGCTCGCCCGCAGCAACAAGCTCCAGCGCAGCAGCAAACTCCGCCAGCAGGTCATCCTGCCAGCGAACCACCAATGGACTTCGACGACGACATTCCTTTCTGATAATGTGACAGGCATTCCATCCGGGTGCCTGTAATATTGTCTCAAACGTCGAAAAACTACCGGGTAATTCAGGCCACCAGCCTGTTTATCCGGCATTCTGTGCAATCATATTGGTAAGGTAGTGGACGCTGTGGTGCCCGATTGGCGGGCGTATAAGCGGCATTTATTCAACCTTCGTAACGTGGCGTAATGCTGGCTGTATCAGCCGTGGCGGGACTCGCTGCCTAAACCAATGCGATTATGCAGACCCTATTGTAAAAGCCAGACTCCAGCCCGCTGTGGCTGCACTGGCCTATGTAACGGCCCGGTTTACCCAGGGCTATCCGCAACTGATATGTCACAAAGGTGATTTCAATGATGAATCGAGTCAAATGTCGTGCTCCGTGTATTCGGATTAATCGGCCTGACCGACACGGCAAAATCGAGCAGTACATACTTATCGGTGGCTCGTGGTGGTATGCTGGTTCTAACATGTTCTCAAGCAGAAGTGAGCTTTTGAACTACTTTGCAGGCCGTCCGATGCGAGACATTGGTACGCCGTGTGGCCCGGTTCTTTGTACTGTGAAAGACATTGAGCGCTGGGCTGGACGTAAGATTAATTGGAAGCGGGAGGTGTTCATTTATGAATGGACTTCAAATCACATCGGTTTTGAAACTCTGCCAAAGGAAGAAGATGCAAATCGTATCTACGGTTTGTTGTAACAGCAACTTCCGGCAAGGAAATAAATCCCGGATTCACAACTAACCAAGTTCGAAACTGCCACAATGACATGGAAGATTGCGAGTGCGACTTCTATGATGTGGTTTGCGATCTGGCAATTCTGCCAAAACTCTTGCGCGACCTTGTTGCGCGAATCCACGAGCTGGAGGGACGTAGTGTCTCGTAAAACTCTTAAACAAAGTTGCGTAAACAACGCGCGACTTGAAAAACATGCTGGTTGTTCAACACGAA
This sequence comes from Papilio protenor, assembly GCA_029286645.1. Taxonomy (NCBI): domain Eukaryota; kingdom Metazoa; phylum Arthropoda; class Insecta; order Lepidoptera; family Papilionidae; genus Papilio; species Papilio protenor. The sequence goes on along the minus strand of JAGSMZ010000076.1, from coordinate 28,496 downwards.
CACGCCGGTTTGACCATCAACTTCGAGCAACGTAAATTGCAGTCGATTGCAATGGGGCACGGTGTGATGGCAACTTTGCTGTCGGTTAAGAAAGAGCTGGAAGCTGAGGGCATTGATTTTGTAATGATCCAGCTTACCAACGTATTGAGAAACGGCTCAAGTCCGTATGTCTCAGTGCTTTGCCACACTGGCTCAACTCGGCCTTCCACCGACGAAATCAACTCAGCGTTCCAGAGAGGTTACTGATGGCTCGCAAACCTCGTGAAGTTTATACGCGCGAAGAAGTTGAAGTGATGCTGCACAATGTTCATATGCACGCACTCAACACTTCCGTTGAAAAGCTGTTGAGCACTGGCGCAAAACCTGATGCCGGTGTTGGCATGTGTCTGATGGACTTCGCAGCGGAGAGTAAGAATCAATACACTTCGCAGCGATGAAATCGGAGCACGCCAAAATCACTCAAGAACGCGCTGAACAACTCGGAGCAGTTCTGAATGAGCATTTCGGCAATCGAGCAAGATCGTGACATTGCGCTCGAGACCATTAAACAATGGTTGAAAGAAAAAGATGCGGCGTACTTAGCCAAAGAAAACCGCATCGTTTACTGGATGGGTTACAATCCCGAGTCGAAGCGTGGTGACTGGACTCAGTTAACACTGCGTGAAGCAGCTCGTGTATCAAAGCAACTCGTGCCGGTTTCTCGGCGATGAAGTATGTTAATCCAGACCTGATTATGCTGGCTTCTCAAGAAGAAGACCGGGCGTATAGTCAGGGAATCAGCTCTCGTCCAAAGCTCCGAGCGAATTCTTCAACTTCAACAAGGCAGCATCTTTCACTTCGTTTGAAATGTTGACTATGTATGTTGCAGGCATTTGTTGCTCGTGGCTGGAACGTAGAAGCAATTGCTTTAGGCGAAATCATGGTTCACATTTTCGAGAAGAAAGGTTGGGAAGTTCCTAACCGGCATCTTCGTGGAAGTTGATTCGTGCAGTCGCTGAAGAAGCGGGCATGATCGTTCGCGATCGAACCGACCGCCTTACCGTTTATGGAAAAGGTCGATTTACTGCTGTTCAGATTGAAGGGTTGAAAGACTCCATCAAGACTGAATTCACGTTAGCTGAAATGGACGATGTTGCTCAAGAAGTAATATTGAAAGCTTTAAGTTAACAATATATTAGCAATGTGTTGTTGTTAATATCGTGACCTCATTTGGCATTAGTTGAATGTGGTTCTGGGATGACCCGGAATTTCTCTTAACTCCTGATGTAAATAACCAACAAACAAACTCAGGGTATTCATCAACTCAACATATAGGTATCTAAAGATGGCTAAAGTCATTGAAGTAGTACAGTACGAAGCAAACGACGGTTCCCGTTTCAACTCTGCCGCAGAAGCTGACGCGATGATTTCAAACTGGAAAACAGCGCCAAAATCGATCTGATCTCCGACGCGTACCTGAACACCATCGGTGCGATCGACCGTTCTCGCAACATGCAGAAGAACACCATCGAAGCGTTCCTGGCTTCCACCTGCCGCGCGTTGCTGCTGGTACCGATCTGGAGCCGGTTGAGCGTACTGTGTTCGACACTCCGAAAGCTGACAAAGCTCCAGAAGCTGAAACCGAAGCCGCTGCCGAAGCAGAAGCCGAAGTTCCTGCTGGCGAGCCAGTCTTCTAATCGATCTGCCGCGCCGGTTCCCGATGATAGACGCGTTCTTGATTCGGGGACGATAGCGAATGGGAAAAACCCGCTTAAAATTGAGCGGGCTTCTCAATGAATTTGTCGTACTCAAATGAGTGAATCCAGAAAGTTCTCCGATAAGAGAACCCGAGTAAACAGGATGGGCGTGCACACAGAGCAGACGTGCAAGAGAAAAGTTATGGAGTCAGGCAGCTACCTGATGAAGTTCCGAAGTATCTTCTAATTTGACTCATGCGGAAGTGCACCTGTTGAAAGTACAGTTTAGACATACTGGTGAATTCGTTGTAGCGAACGGAGTGCCAAGCTGGTTTCCAATGCCAGCATTCATTGAGAAGTTCTCGTAATTGCCTAAAATGTCGTTGGGACGCCAAGACCGTTGGCCTAGATATTGCGAGAATCTGAAGTGGGTTTGGATGTGATTAGAAGAGGGAGGATGGCCGATGCCCTCATTCGTGGCCCAGACATACAGCTCACCCAGAAGTTTTCGTCGAGGAATGCGATTGTTTTTGTCATTTAAAATAAATGCAAACGACACACAATTCCGAGTAGCAGCCTAATAAGTGATGCGCTCCAAGGTTAGTTCAAAGCCTTGTCACCGAAATTTGACGTGGAGTGTCCCGTCCACGATTGCAAAACGGGATTAAAATCCTCGCCCTCTTGCATTAAGACACACCTTGTGTTGCAGGAGGGCAACCAAACAATGGAAGTTGTCGGCAATAAAAATTGTGTGACTTACGGATAGTAGCCCGAAACTTCCTGCATTACCATTGTCGTTTCGTCTAGAGATAGCCAGAATTGGTGAAGGTCAGGACACAGAGTCTTAAGCTCTGAGACGTTGGTTCGAACCCAACAACGGCAGCCAAACAACGGGAATGAAAAAGCGCTTTGAGGCGGGGGGTACCGAGCTGGAGAAGGAGTGTTAGTAATTCCCACCAAGCGATAAACTCCCGGCCGATGTTCGTGCAGACTCCCACAGTAGCTGTGGAACCTCTCGAGCCGGGTTTTTACTGAGGCATAAAATGAAATTCAAGAATGTAAAAGTTGGCGAGTGTCGTTATATCTGTGACCCAAAGCATCAGCTTTTGGCAGTCTGGCCTCAGTCAAAGTTAAAGATAAATCAACCGGTTTGCTGGAAGTTACAGTGGGCCATTTCGTCTGCACACGTTATCGTGTAAATGCAGGGCAATTGAAATGAGAAGACGTACTCACATTGCCCACCAGCGGCATGCAGGTGATAAAGAAATTCGTAACCGCAAGAACGTTCTGCGGGCAAGATTTAAAAGACTCATTGATTTAATGCATCAAGGCCGCGTGTGAGAAGGTATTCTTAACCCAAAACATTTGGTCTATTGTCAAAGAGTTGGAAGATATGGCTTTCTTCAAAGCCGACCGTAATCTCAATCAACGCATTAAGGATCTGGAATGGACATTGACCAATTCCTCAACCAAGACTTCGACTACGAAGCCATTGCCAAGAAAAGCGATGAAGCTCAAGAAGCCGATACCAAGAAGCTGCCACGTTGGAAAACGATGGTGACTGTGATGGGTGCAAAATTTAAGGGCATCGTTTATGGGCCACAAATTTGAAGCCAGTTTCCACAATGGGCTTGCTTATCTGGAGTTCGACGTTAATCTCGAAACAAAGGAAGGGTATGTCTATAACGGCAGCTGGTACTTTGAGGTGTTGGAGTTTAAACCTCCGTACATGAAGATTCGTGTAAGGCACCCATACAAACCAAGACCGGTGATCGAATATCATGACGTCGCTCCTGTTAAAGTTTAAGTCTTATTGTTTGGTTTATTACCAACACTTGTTGCAGCATTGCTGGCATATTTGTTGGGTAAAGAGCGAGGGAGTAATCAAGTTATTTCCGAGTCCAAAGACGAAGCTGTAAAACAAGCAGCCGAAGCTGCGGATGCTCGTGTCGAATCCGTGAAGGTTCATTCCGATGTTCAAAACAAAGTTGTTAGTAGTTCTGATAGTGCTGTTGACGACGAGTTGCTCAAGTGGGCCAGACCGAATTCCGGTGACCCAAGTCGTCGACACTAGTTGCGATTGGGTTAAACCAATTTTGATTTCCGTTAAAGAGATTCCTCTCATGACAGCGGAAACCAAGAGACAGATCTTAGTCCACAATCAAACGTGGGATAAGAAATGTAATGGCAAGTAATTGCCAGCCTGAGTAAAGTTGTTATTCGAGACCATCAATCTCCGTGGTAGGCGCAACCGGATAGCGCGTTTAACATGAATGAGTTGCAAATCATTCACTCTTACAAGCCTTCCAGCTATGGGTTAAATAGCAACAGTCGAGCGAGTGTGCGACTTTAAATAACGCGATTCAAACCCGTGCACGGGAAGCCGGTGAAAGCCCGCGCGTTGGTGGCGGTAAACCAATTGAAATATACCAGCCCAAATCAAGTGGCTAGACTTGAGGTGATCACTTCCTAAAACAGTGTTGAAGAACAAACTTCTAAAAGTCTTGGTTGCACTGTCCCTGATGAAAAAGCGGAAAGAGGGAAGTAGGATCTTTGTCCTTTGGCCCTATTTTCCTTCATCTTCCCCATACGGCTGTTTTATCTTTTTTTTTTGTCAGCGGCCAGGTCGGCACACAAATATAAACCTACTCGAGTGCCTAGCGAGAAAATTTAAGATGAGATGGCGTTCCTGAACAAGAACTGAAACTGTTCCTAAATTATGACGGCGAGTCTGGCTCATTAACAGAGGTTCGAATCCTCGGCTGTCACCAACAAAGGCATCGTAGAGTTAAGTAAACCAGCACACCCGAAAGGGCAGTGTTGTTGCCAGTATCGAATCTGGTCGAGGCCGCCAAACTCAGCAACACTGCGGGCATGTGCGAGAAGATCTTCTCAAACTGCGTGGGTGGATTCCCACTTGCTGTTTCAAATGGCGTTAGCAATGTAGGGTGCTAGGAACCCGAATCACTGCAATCTTATTCCAGATTGATTGCAAGCTGAATGCCGCTCTGCGGGCCGACCGTGGCATTCCGGTCAGAGTAAGTGCCCACAAGTTCTATTCCTCAATGGTTATGCATCCATTCAAAATGCAATTCGGTCTTGTATATGCTGAGATCTGAACGTGTATCGTGCTGGACATTTATTGTCACGACGAGGGTATCCGCCTTGACCCGACGAAACTAGGAAGTAAGATTCTTGTTTCACGAACACCTCAGAGAAATTACTAGCCAAGGTTTCGCAGCGTATTATAGCATACGTGGGCGGCGGTTTTATCTTTTCTCCGTATGATTCACCTAATATGCTGGTAGCCCCGCCAGTGGCGAAAGAGGGGCAAACTTCTTTGATAGACATTCTTGCCTGTATTATTGTTCCGGGTTCACAAGAGTGGATAAACACTATAGCGCAATAACTTTAAGTAGAATACGCGAGAGTGTCTATTAAAGTTATTTCATTATTGGACGCGGATTTATTCCGCCTAAATTTTGGGGTTGAGAGAATGCACAAATCTCCAGATATGGCAGGTATGGTTATTTGCAGTGCCTGTGACAAATGGTTCAGTTAGGCCAAGTTCATAACTGTACTCCTAAAATGAAAACCTTCAAGAAGATGGAAGAGCACCCGGTTTACACCGAAATGATCTTACGCAGCTTCTTCGAATTGGCGGAACATGCATGAACATGTCTGCTGAACAACTGGAAAAGGCTTGGGAAGCCCGCGTCCGACTGGCCGTTTCGCTTTCATTAAGGCATTTCCAGATGATCACTGTTGAACTCGTCGATTACATGGGTGATGATTTATCCATTGTAAACGCCGCTCGTGTGTCTTATGGTGCAGAGTCAAGCAAGATGACTGACCGAGACCAAGGATTAATTCCTTCCTCGCCGACCATAACCACGTCACTCCTTTCCGCCACACTGCGATTCAAATCCGTTTGCCGTGCGCCAATCTTTTGGCCAGGCAGTTGGGCAAGCATCAAGTCGGCTTTAGTTGGAATGAGGTTTCTCGTCGTTATAAGATGGTGAAGCAATCCGATGAATTCTACATTCCGATGTAGTGTCGCCCTCCTCCTGAGAAGTTGATGAAAGAGAATGCCAAACCGGCTGACGACACATTGACTGCTGCATTTCGTTATATTGTCCGTAAGGCGTATAAGAATGCATTGCGGGACTATAAAGAATTAATTGATTGTGGAGCAACACCAGAGCAAGCTCGGATGGTTCTGCCTCAAGGCATGATGACCGAGTGGATTTGGGATGGTTCACTTATGGTTTCTATTCGCTGTGGAAGCAACGTGCTGACTCACACGCGCAATATGAAGCTCGTGTATTCGCCGAAGCAATCGGCAAACTTATGTCTGAACTGTTCCCGGTTTGTTGGGCAGCTCTGACTAAACAAAAGGATTAACAATGCCAAGTCAAGCAGTGCGTGGCAAAGATTAAGCACGACGTCCCTACCTGTAAATCAACCAGCGGGAAGTCGCTTCAAGTTTGGTTGAACCAAGAAGAGGATGGTCGTCAACATTTCTCTGGCTTCTGCTTTGCTTGTGGCGTTGTCGTTCCAAACCCTTATGGGAATAATCCTCCTGACCCGAAAGATATTAAGGTCAAAACGCCCGAAGAAATTCAGGAAGAAATAAATGAAATCACATCTTGCCCGACGTTCAATTTGGAGCATCGCAGCAGCATTGAGCCTGACTTTGGTCTGGTGCAGGTGTTTCGTTACTGTTTTCTGAGTTTGACGGCGTTACTCCTAACGCTTTGGCTCACGGATATACTCGCGACGGTAAGCTGGTTCGCTGGAAGATTAAACTTCTAAACAAGAAAGTTATGTGGTCTGTTGGCGATACGCAAAACAACGACCCGTATAACTGGATGGCAGCGAAAGCAATCGGTGGTAAAACTCTTTATATCACCGAAGGCGAAGAAGATGCACTGGCGTTGCGCCAGATTCTGAAATGCTTAACCGTGGCACCCAGTATGAAGAACTCGAATTTGCAGTAATCTCATTGTCGGATGGTTCGACGCGGTGCATAAGTGTATCGCGCCAAAGGCTGACGAAATTAAGCAGCGTGGGAAAAGTAGTTGCTGTATTCGACCAAGACGAACCCGGCCGTAAAGCCGCAAAAGAATTGTGTCGTTTGTTGCCCGGAACAATGGTTTGCACAACTGCCAGCTAAAGATGCGAATGAGGTTTGAAGCGTGGCATGTTGAAGGTAAACTCGTGATGCGGTAATCTTCCGCGCTGCACGTCCGTTGCCGACCGCTCTGGTTAACAAAGAAACTTTGATGATGGAAATGGACGAGGAATTGACCGAGGGTGCATCAACTCCTTGGACGATTATGACTCGTTCCAGTTCGGTCAAAGACGCGGGTGAAGTTGAAAATCGGGACTCTTGGTGGTACAGAAGGTGGTGGTAAAACCACACTTGCTCGTCAAATGGGTGAGCATAACATTCTGGAAAACAATTGGGCAGTATTCACAGCATTTATGGAAGAGAGTCCTCAACAGACTTACGGCCGGTTTGCAGCATTGCATGATAACCTGCCTTACTTCGACCTAAATTCTGTAAAGAAGATCCGCGTTATAATCACGAGCAGTTCTTGGCAACTTGCCAGAAGTTCCTTCCTTACCTCGAAAATGTGGGACAGGAAGCAACAAGGCGAAGATCCGTATGAAACTTGGGAAGGCATCAAAACCATCCTGCGTCAAATCGGCCTGACATTGACCAGTTCAATCGGTGACAACCTGACGATTCTGTCCGAAGGTTTGACTGCATCTGAGCGAAATGATTTCCTCGGTAAAGTCTATGCCGACTCTGTGAAAATTGCCGACCAATTCCAATTCCATGTGTTGTGGTTATCACACTTGAACCCAGTTGCAAAAGGTTCTCGTCCACATGAGTTGGGTGGTAAAGTTCTGAAAGGTGACTTCACTGGTTCTCGTGCAGCAGCGAAGTATTCTCACTACATGTTTGGTTTTGAACGAAACATGCAAGCAGTAGATCCAAACTGTTCTATCATTCGAGGCATCAAAGCTCGTGAAGCTGGTAAGCTTGAAGCATTCAAGACTTACTATGATGTTGACTCAGGTCGCATCTTGCAACGTAGTTGGGATGATGCTCAGTTTGAGACGAAAGAAATTGTGCAGCTCACTAAGAAGAGTGGCCCGCACCAATAAAACAATGGAGCATACTCCCGGAAGTTTCGGCGTGTCCCTGCTCAATCATCAATTACCACGGAGAATGAAATGCTTTAGCCTCTTAGGTAATCTGAGCTTCTCGGATATTGAAACCACTGGCCTCATTGAACAAATGAAGCTGCAAGAATTCCCACGCTTACACAACCTTGGTTAATCGACCCAAGCCACTGGCGAAGAAGTCTGTATCGAATGGACTGACCGTAAACGTATTCAGGAGTTCTTGGATTCTCGTCCGACGATGGTCATGCACAACGGTATGTGCTTTGACAAAGAGGCGTTGGACTTCCTTGGTTTCGATACATCCAAAATTCGTTTAATCGATACCCTGTACACCAGTTGGTATCTGTTCCCACGCCGTCCGAAACATGGTTTGGAATCGTATGGCGAAGAAGCTTTGTATTCGAAACCTGTATTGAGATTGGGAAAACCAAACCCAAGAAGAATATAACGAACGTGTGATGGAAGACTGTAAGATTCAGCGTTATGTCTGGAACTTGCACTATTACAATGGCTGCTGAAAATTTTTATGGCAGTGAACAAGAAGTTTGCCGCTTCTTAGACTACCTCATGAGCAAAGCTCGCCAGCAGGTAATCCAGCAACGTACTCGTTGGAAACTGGATATTGAAAAGGCAAAAAGAATTCAAAGCAATTGTTGAACCAATGATCGAAGATCAGGAAAAACGTTGCAGGCAGCGATGCCAGAAGTTATCAAATATAAAATCAAATCTCGTCCGGCCAAATGCCACAAGCAAAATGGCCAAATGTCCAAAAGCTGGCCTAGAGTGGAAATCACTCTGTGATGCAAATGGGCAAGATTGGAAAGACCCGAATGTTCACTTCAAAATGGTGGACAAGAAGGAACCTGCAAATCCGGGTTCTCATTTCAGGTCAAAGATTGGTTGTTCAGCCTAGGCTGGGAACCAGAAACGTTTAAGTTTGTCCGTAATAAAGAGACAGGCGAGACACGTCAAATTCCTCAGATTACCGTCAAGGATGAAGACGATAACCCAGACATTTGTCCAAGCCTTCACAAACTTGCCGAAGCAAACCCCGGTAAAGTGTGGAAGCTTTAATTGGTTTGGGGGTTTATCGTAACCGTGCTTCAATCGTAAATGGTTGGTTGCGCGATGTATCTCCAGATGGTTATCTCACTGCGAAGTGTGGTGGCTTGACCAACACCTTGCGACTGCAAAACCGTGGCCTTGGTATAAAAATTCCATCCGACCGTGTATTCGGTGGCCTCGAACTTCGTGGTATGTTGTCAGCTGAATCTCCAGACCATGAGCAACTTGGTTCTGGACTTGTCTTCACTTGAAGACCGCTGTAAGCACAATTATCAGTGGCAGTTCGACCCTGAGTATGTTAAGAAGCAGTTGCTCCTGACTACGATGCTCACTTGGCAATCGGTGTAATCGGTGGCTTCATTACCGAGAAACAATCGCAAGACCATAAAGACAAAATTGCAAAAGTCAAAGACGTCCGATGTTTAAGACGACTAACTATGCGTGTCAATATGGTGCCGGTGTTGCAACGATTCAACGTGGTGCCAAATGCGATTGGGCAACTGCGGAACGTCTGCATAAAGCGTATTGGGATCTAAACTGGTCAATCAAAGAAGTTGCCAAGAGCACCAAAGTTAAGACAATCGACGGCCAATGTGGCAGTGGAACCCTGTCTCGAAATTCTGGTATTCTCTGCGCAACGACAAAGACCGCTTCTCAACTCTGTGCCAAGGTACAGGTTCGTATGTGTTCGATGTTTGGTGTAATGCCGTTATCGACATTTGCAATGAACGTTGGGGTGTTGACCGAAACTGTGTGGTCAATTCCATGATGAATTAATTCTCCAAGTTCGCAAAGGCAATCGTGAACTTTGGCAGGAATTAGTTGGTGTTGAGGCAATCGCTCGTGCCAACAAAGTGCTGGGCATGCACCGCGATGTTGCGTGTGATGTTCCTTCGGTGACCGTTACTCAGAGATTCACTAATGACAGAGAAAACTCAATCGTCTACACAATCGTGGATGATGTGGAAGTAGAAATCCACATGTTCGCAGCGAAAGCTGACGAGCTGGCAAAGGACGTTGTTGCGTCCTTCTTGTCTGCCAAGGTTATTCCAAACACCTTCCCCGAAGGTATGGAAAGCAGTGGTGCAAAAGATATGCTGACTGCCATTTCGGCAAGCAGCTCCATTGAAGACTGACTCGTGCATTAAATGTGTACGATCTTCGTCTGGCCATTCTGGCCGTTTAACTGAAACAATCCTGTCCTCAAGAGAGATAAAATTATGGCCCTTTTCACAGCCCCTACTAAAGATTCTGGTAAAGCACCTTCCGCAGCAGTTCTGCTGGAGTCCGGCGGTTATCCTGCCCGTGTTGTTCGTATCGTTGACCTTGGCAAACAGCCGGGTTCTGCTCAATACCCAGAGCCAGCGTACAAAATGTCTATGACCTTCGAACTGCTGGACCAGTTCATGAGGAATTGACGCAGAAGGCAACATCGTGATGGTGCAAGATCCAGATGGTGAGCCGGGTGAAATGATTGGCAAGAATCTGGAAGATAAGCCACGTTGGTTTGATTTCGAATTCACCTACAACCCAGCACGTTTTTCATGGGTGACCGTTCTCACATCTACAAATTTATGCAGTCTGTTGATGCATTCGAAGTTATTTCCAACACCCTGCAATGGGTATCGCTGGCCATCCAGCCAAACAACTTCACGAACTGCTGGGCGAGCCGCTGATTGCAACATGGACTCAGTAAACCAAAGAGTCTGGTAAAGATGCTGGCAAACCTGCGAACAAGATTTCGACCTTCGCTCCAATGAAGTCGAAAGAAAAGCGTGAAAGCGAAAGCACTGGTTACCCAACCGTGTATTTCGATCTGGGCGAACCGAACATCGAAGTGTCAACAACTTGCCGGGCGGCGATTCTCAGTATTCACTGAAATCTAAGATTCTCGCCAACCTCGATTTTAGCGGTTCCAAATTGGATGTAACTGCTGAACGGTGCCAATGCTGGTGCTCCTGCGGCCAATGCGCCAATGGAAAACAAGCGACCGAACAACAGGTTGAATGAAGCAATGCAAGCCGAGCTGGAAGCTCAACGACTCGCTCGTGAAGCTGCCGCAACTGGCGATGCACCTGCAAGCAACATCCCATTCTAACCATTAAAACAGTCAACAGTTTTGAGTTGCACATTGGTGAACAACGCAAAGGAGTTCACTATTGTATCTCCCTCGTTTCGAGGTTCATGAGTAAGAAACGTGTATTGCTGCTCGTAGATGGTGACATGTTGCCTTCTCTCATTGCGCAGCAGAAGAGTATGGTAAGGAAGAAGATCAAATCTCCTTTGCCAAGATTCAAATGTCCGATGGAATCGAAGATGTTGTTTATTGTGCATCAACGTGTGTCAGGCAGGCCACGATACATTGCGGTTATCTTCTCCGGTGATGACAACATGCGTCATGTAATCTTCCCTGATTACAAAGCAAACCGTGATGGCGTGTGGCGTCCTGAAAACCTTCGTAATGCGAAGGGTGCATTGATCACCATGTTCAATGGCATCAAGAAGAATGGTCTGGAAGCAGATGACCTGATTTCAATGTTGGCTCGTTTCAAGTACGAAATTGATGTGGGCAAGCGTGGCGAAATTAGTCTCTCAACTTCCAAGGCATTCGCGACGACTACGACGAGGTTGTGTGATTGCAAGTCTGGATAAGGACTTGGGTACAATCGTTCAACCAGATCTCGTGGTGCGAAGATTCGTTACTATCGTTGGGAAAAACTCAAGACAAGGGTGAGAAGTTCTCCACCTGTGAAACTCCTTTGGGCGAACTGAAACCGTTTGATTAAGACTGATTCAAAAGGTCGCAAGAAGAAGGAAATCAAAGGTCTGGGTATTAAGTTCTTCCTGTGGCAATTGCTGACCGTGACTCTACCGATGGCATCATGGGTTGTGGCGTTCTCGAAGATAAGATTTACAAAACTGGTGCGAAAGCCGGGCAAGCATATCAGCGTCGTTCTGGCGTTGGTGCTGTCGAAGCATTCGAACTTATCGACCCTGTGACTTCTTCTGCAGAAGGTCTGAAAGCAGTTTATGACCCAATACATCATTCGCTTTGGTGATGGTTGGAAAGATGAACTCGTCAAGAACGGCCGATTGCTGTATATGGCAAACATGGTAGATGATGGTCATTTGGTTAGAATGTGGCATTACGACCCAAAAGTTGTTGACCGCTTTAACCTCAAAACCATGCAAATTGAAACATCAGCGTAAGTGTATTAATTCTGCATTTCACTTAACCATTAGTGGGATTTGAATTTTATGGCTTATGGCTATTGCAAAACAGAGGCCAAGTTTACAGCTTGGCTTCAATCTGCATTGCGCTCCATTTGGAGTAGGCATCCAAGCAAGCTAAGCCTCATTCAAAAGAAGAGCGTTAAGATGAAATGCTGGTGACATGTGTAACAAGATGGTTTTCCATTTTCGATGCGAGCATTGCGAACACTTATTCAAAATGAGTGAGTGTGAAGTTAACCACAAAAATAAATGTGGTGGTCTTAATGACCTCGCAAAGTTGAATGACTTTGTGCATAATCTCCTTCTTGTTCAAGAGGAAGATTTAGAACTCCTGTGTCACGATTGCCACGGTATTGTCACCTACATGGAGCGATACGGTGTGAGCAGACGTGAGGCGATTATTGAGAAAAAGGTTATTGCATTTAGCAAACTGAGTGACACGGAACAGAAGAAGAAGTGTGCTCAAGCTAAGTTCAACCCTATTCCGACAACCAAAATCGGACGCAAAAATGCGGTTCGAGAATATCTGCGTAAGGTAATGCCCGAATGACGATTAAAGTCTTAGCTGACGGAACAACGTATCGGAAAGCTCATGCACATAATTGGGAAGATCCCAACTGCACTTTGAAAGGCATCTGCCAGATTTATATTAAGATGGATGGCGTACGCGCAATTCGTAATAAGTCTGGTCAGGTATGGAGCGGGACAGCAAACCGCTGTACAAACTGCGACCACCTGCAATTCAGCGATGCGGAGATCTTCCGAATAACTGGAATGAATCTCACTCGATTACTTCTTCCAGTGTTACAAAAGCCTGCTGTTCCATTAACCCAAGAGAACGTTTACGAACTCACGGACGGCAACATTGATCCACGCCTTAGCCTCGGCTGGGCAAAGATCCAAGCAACGAGAACCTTGAGAAGCTGATGCTGAAAATGCTGGAGCTTGGTCATGAGGGCCTCGTTGTTCGTTGCAAGGATAAGAAAGGCAATATTCTCTGGTGGAAGATTGTACCTTATAAGTACGCCGATGTAAAAGTTGTTTGGCTACAAAGAAGGTAAGGGTGCATTGGCTGGAACTATTGGTTCCCTCAAAACCGATTACGGCAGTGTTGGTTCCTTCTGCGATGGATGTATTCCAGGTGTTGAAGGCAACATTCCGACCCGAAACTATATCATGGCAAACATCCATCACTGGATTGCCACCGGCCAGATCATCCAAGTTCGTTACCGCGAAACTACGGACGAAGGCAAACTTCGGTTTGCAGCATTGTTCCGGGTTCGTACCGATAAATCCGAAGAGAGTCTGGATTGATGGAACGTCATCTTAACATTGGCGTGGTCTTAAATGGCCCGCCGGGTTGTGGTAAAGACACCATTGCCCGCATAATTGCGAGTTCAGACTTTGTTCTGCACCAGTTTAAGGACGCGCTCTATGAGCATACTGCAAACACTTCGCAGTTGACCTTGACAATTCATCCACTACGCGCAAGACCGTGTTCTCAAAGATTCAACGAGTCTTGCAGGATTGGGTGGCCGAACACCTCGCCAAGCGCTTATGGCATGTTAGTGAGGATATTTATAAGCCCCGCTACGGTAAGCAATACTTTGGCGATGTTGAAGCTCGTCGTGTGGAAGAACGCGCTCGGAATATGGGTGGCTCTCTTGCTGTCATTTATCCGATGGCGGTTTTCCAGATGAAATCATTCGAGTTGGGGATGCCTTCGATTTTATTATCGTTATTCGTTTGCATCGAGACGGTTTTGATTTCTCGGGCGATTCACGCGACTATGTGTTCCTGCCCGACACGGCAAACCGCATTTCCAAAGACGTAACCCTATTTGAAGGTGAGGTAAACAACGGCGTTCGCTGTGTTGAATCCACCATCCGAAACGCACTGAGAAAATTCATGTTTGATTCTGTAACTCTGAAAGTACAACGCACCACCGAAACTGCACAACTTCCTGTTTACGCATCCGCTGGTGCTGCGTGTTTTGATATTCACTGCGACGATTTGGCGAAAGACATTCCACCGGGGCAGTCAGTATCCTTCTCTACCGGCCTGAAGTTGAAATCCCGGAAGGCCACGTTCTGCTGGTATTCAGCCGTTCTGGTCATGGTTTCAAATCTGCCTGCGTTTGGTAAACTCTGTCGGCGTAATCGATTCTGATTATCGCGGCGAGCTGGGTGTCAAACTGCACAACGATAGCAATTCTGTTATCGTACTACCGACTTTGATTTGAGCGTTGTTGCTCAGGGTATGATTCTGAAACTGCCTGTCGTCCAAATGGTCGACGTTAATGTTCTGTCTGAAACAGAGCGCGGCGAAGGTGGTTTCGGTTCTACCGGTAAATAACAGGCGAACGCCTTATTCTTATTGGAGTGAGGCTTCGGCCTCCCTCTCTTTTAAGGACAGCGTATGCTGAAAACTATTTCATGTGATGAATGCGGCCACGAGATTGCGACCGATGATTTCATCATGGAGCATTGCCCTCTTTGTGATGGGTACATGCGTCAAACACGTTTGGCTCAAAAAGCCTACCTGAACGCGATAAAAATTATTCGTGTTCCATCGAACGAGAAACATGACTGATGGAAAGCCACGGCGAAGAATACGACCAGACGATTGAATATCATTTGTTGAAAGAATAGCGTTTCCTTTTAAGTCAGTCCGTGCTTCGCTTTTGTTTTCAATCGTTGCCTCAGCTCCGTAAATATTTACAGGGCCGACCTGAGATTGTTCAGAACTACATCAAGTCACTGAACGAAGAAATTGAAGGTCAGGGGTTACCTACATGCAATTATTGCGTTCTCTTGTAGCAGCGCAGGAAGCAAGACTTCTTGCTGGAGATTCGAAAGACTCCACGGCATATGCCACCGAAATTGGCAAAATGGTTAAAGATGGTGTTGTCAACCGAATCGCTGGGGAAACAATTGAAGACCCTAATGCGGAAGTTGATAACACTGACAAGTTGGTTCCACGACTTTTGTACAATCCGCTCGATGTGGATGTTGCCGTGATTCCAAAAGCTGTTGCCGATAAAGTTCGGACAAAGCTGAAAGCAAGTTTCAAGGAGTTTGCAAAGTGGGCGTTCTACTTGCAAATGTCCTGTGAGTTCCAGTCCCAAGATTTCCATGACGTAATCTTTGACACGGCTCAAAAGTAGTTGATGGTGAAATTGACAGGCTCATTGTCTGCATTCCGCCACGACACTCGAAAACTCAAATCATGTCGATTGCTTTGCCACTGTATTCATTCTGCCATAACAGTTCCTCGCATAATATTATTACATCTTATGCGGAAGACGTTGTGTTGGAATCCAGCGGCTACATTCGTCAGGTGATGTTAGATCCTTTATTCCAACGCATCTTCCCAAATGTCAGAATCGACCCGGCCAAACTTCTCTGGAACGCTGGGGTACAACCAAGTCCGGCGTAATGCACGCTGTTCCAACTGGTGGTAAACTGACAGGTAAAGGTGCGGGACTGTTGGCAGCTTCCTATTCTGGATGCTTCGTAGTGGATGACGTAATCAAACCAAAAGATGCGTACTCCGATACAGTCCGTGCAGAAATCAATGACCGTTTCGATAACACCTTCATGTCTCGTTTAGCGAACGATGGTGTAATCACAGTAGAAGGAAAGCAGTTGACTGTCCTCGAACTCCAATGGTTATTATCATGCAGCGAGTCCACGATAGTGATTTGGTTGGTTACATCCTGCGTGGTGGCTCTTCTGACAAGTATCATTTCCTGAATATCCCAGCAATAGTTGAGCCTGATTCTGGTTCTGCTGAGTGGTATCAAAAGCTTTTGGCCAAACAGGGTTATACACACGCCATTCCGATTCTCTACGATTTAAAGCGTGAAGAAAAGGAATCAGCATTGTGGCCGTCTCGTAAGAGTCTGGAATCCCTTAAAGCAATGAAGGAATCAAACCCGTATACTTACAACTCACAGTAATGCTGGCGATCCTTCTGCTCAAGGTCACGGTTTGGTTGCAGAGACTTGGTGGAACGAATACGAACCAGCTCTTTATGACTACTCCAAAATAACTCATTCTTTCTTAACTGCTGATACTGCATCAACGGCGAAAGAATACTCAGACTACTCAGTGGTAATCCACTGGGGTGTTGAGAAAGATACTCGAAGATTAATTGCTTTGAGAATTATGCTCGGCAAGTTTGAAACTCCAGACTTAATCATTGAGGTTAAGAAATTCTGGGAAGAGTGCAACGTGCTTGATATGCGCTGGCCTCGTCTCCTTCCTCGTGCATTGTACATGGAAGATAAATCCTCTGGGCAATTCCTTAACCAGCAGTTCCTGAAAGACGGCAACATTCGTTGTCTGCCTGTTCCAAGGGACAAAACTTCTGGTGACAAGATTTCCCGATTCATGAACACCTTGCCTCACTTTGCGCAGGACAGAATTTGGTGGCCTGCTGGTCATCAACATCTTGACCATGTGAAGCGTGAGATTCTTGGGTTCACGGATAAAGGTTCGGGCACTGGCCATGACGATGTTTGGCGACACCGTATCAGATGCGTGTGCAATTGAATACTCCGGTGTATCCGCCAACTATCAAGCATGGATGTAATATGAGTGTAGTAACTCGCATCGACTCTCGGAGCAAAAAGAATAACAGCCTGCAATTGCGTACGCGTGATGGCAACTCTTGGCAGTTATTGAAGCTCTGAGTCCAGAAAACCTTGCTCCGTGTTGGCACTTCTGATGACGTTGTTGTCGTCAAGTCTAACGGAGCCGTTCTCGAAAGGAAGAGTTAATGTCTTCCAAGAATGCAAACAACAGACGTTATCCAAGCAACACAGTCAAAAAGACGAAGTTAGCTGACGGATTAGAAAACGTCATTAGCGGCATGGGTACAGACAAAGACTCTGCGACCTACACGAAATGGACTTTCTCCAATCGTAATGCCGACTATAAACAACTTATGAACCGCTATCGTGAGGATTGGATTTCTCAGAAGGTTTGTAATGTTGTTCCCCAAGACATGACTCGTAACTGGCGCAAAATTGACACGCCGGAAGGCCAACGTGCAGATAAGAAATTAAATGTGCGTGGCTTGTTCCGTCAAGCGTATCAATGGGCAAGACTTTACGGCACTTCATTTGTCCTGCTTGACCTCAAAGGTACAGGGAGTTTGGACAAGCCGTTACGTCTGCGTGACTTGAAGAAAGGATGTGTAAGATCCTTGAAAGTCATTGACCGATCTCGAATGTACCCGGCTGGTGGTATTTGTTTGGATGCACTCTCGCCTCACTATGGTTTACCAGAGTTTTATACACTCGCAGGTTACTCGGGGCAGATTCACCATTCTCGTTCTTACGTTTCGAAGGAACCGAACTTCCGCTGTTCGAATTCCAACGTACCCAATGGTACAGCGATTCAGTGCTTATTCCACTGATTCCAACAATCGACCAATTCTATACTACAGCGGCATCCGCAGCTCAGCTGGCTGAGGAAGCAACTATCGACGTAGTATCCGTGGCAGGTCTGCAATCATTGCTGACCAACCCGGCTGGTGAAAGCGGTACTGAAACGTTTCCAACTCATGAAGATGGCCAAGAGCATTTATAACGTTCTCATTCTTGATGACTCGGAAAAATACGACACCAAGACCATTGCGCTCTCTGGGGTTAAAGATTTAATTTGGGAATACTTGAAGATAGTAGCGGCTGCTGTGGTATTCCTGCGACACGATTCTTGGCTGCAAGTCCTGATGGTATGAATGCCACTGGTCAATCAGATTTGGTCAACTACATTGATATGTTGTCCGGTCTACAGATTGCCATATTCGACCCTCGACTTGAGGTAATGGATAGATCTTGTGCGCTCATTTCGACATTCCAGAATTCGATTATGAGTGGTGCAACATCTTCCCAGAAAGCTCCGCTGAACAGGCCAAGCGTGCTCTGGACGTGTCCAAGGCTTTGGAGATTTTGGTGACAACTGGCACTGTGACTCGAGAGAATGCAAACTTAATTGTTTCGCACTCGAAGATCTTTGGCGAAGTTGACATTGACAAACCTCCGAAAGATCCACCACTTTTACAGGCGAGACAAGATGCCAATTCAAGTTCTCCAGAGTCTAAATGATTCTGAAACTGGCGTAAACGCTATCGAGGCATTGGTTCTCGAAGACCGCCAAACCATCCAAATCAGCCGTCGCACCTTGCGAGACTCGGGCGAAATGATCGCCCCTGTGACCATTGCGCGTGCTGGTATTCAGTTGTACAAGGCGAAGGAACTTGGTGATCTGTTCAAAGATCGTGACCCGGAATCCATCGTTAAAGTCAACACTCCGGCGGAAGTGCTGTTCGATGCTGCTACTATTGAGCTGTGTCGTTCTGCGCCAGTAACTATCAACCATCCGGCCAGCGATGTAAATCTGCAAAATAACAAGGAACTCCAGAAAGGTTATCTGGAAGGTGCTCCTTGGGCAGATGGTTCTCACTTGGCAGGTAACATTGTTCTGAACGATGCTTCGGCAATTCGTTTAGTTGACAATGGTGTTGACCAAACTTCATGGGGCCACACTGCCGTTCTCGAACGCGTAGAAGGTAAGGAATGGGATTGTGAGAAAACGAAGATTAATTCTGTTAATCACGTTGCCATTGTTCGCCGTGGTCGTGCTCAGACTACTCGCATCGGTGATACCGGTGAGCTGGTAGATATTGTTGACCGTGAAGAACTGATTCGTGTCGAAGCTGAGCGTGATTCTGCAAACGAAAAGGTTGCAGCTCTTCAAGCAAAACTGCAAGACGCGGAGTCTGTACGCCTGTCCGATGAACAAATCTCGGCATTAGTTGATGAACGTGTTAATGCACGTCTGTCATTCATTGCTCAAGTTATGCAACTTGGTGATGCTGCCGAAGGTGTGGATTTCGATGGCAAATCCGAATCCGAAATCAAGCGTGAAGTTGTGGGCAAGCTGTTGGACAAAGACCTGTCCGACCGCTCTGATGCCTATATCAGCGCTCGATTTGAAATTGCATTGGAAGATGAAGAAACTGTTTCTCTGTCTGATGCGCTGTCGGTTTCCCTGCAATCTCCTGATAAAGAAGAGCAGACTCGGAAACCATCTGTTCGTGATGAAGCTTTGGCCCGTCGCCAAGCTCGGTATAAGAATTAAGGATTCGAAATGCCAATCCAAGACTTACTATCAATACCAAACGTGGGTAGCCGGTGAAATGTACGGCATGGCTGTTACCAACAGTCAACGTCTGACCTACAACACCGAAGCGGCTCTGGACAAATATGGTCTGGCCGTTGTTGAAGGCGCAAGCGCTCGCACTATCAAAGTTGGCCAAGTCGGCGGTCAGATTCTGGGTATCACCATGCGTGAGAACAAACTGGAATCCAACAAACGTCCGGGCGATGGCACTGTTCTTGATTCCAAAAGGCCAGCCGCTGGCAGTAATGCTGAACGGCCCGTTCTGGTTGAACTGAAAACTGCAAATCTCTGGCAAAGCTATTGGCGTTAACGCCGCTGGCGAATTCGGCGCGGTTGGCGGTGATTACACCGAAGTACCCAACGTCGTTGCCCTGCAATACCCGCTGGAAGCTGGCGATGTTTGTCCTGTAATGGTAAACGTCTTCCCGTCAAAGCCGTAACCCCAGAGCCAACTCCACCACTGGAGTTTACAACCGATTTGGGTGCAACACTTTCCGTTGTTGAAGGTGCTGCACTTAATCTGACCGTAGCTGTTAAAGGTGGTAAAACACCTTACACTTACAAGTGGACTAAAGACGGTGCTGCCGTTGGTACGTCTGCTGCTACTTTCAGTAAACCGGCGGCTGCATCTGGGGATGCTGGCAATATAAATGCGAAGTTACCGATGCTGAGAGCACCAAAGTAACTTCGAAAGAGTGCACTGTTGCAGTAAATCCTGCATAACAATTGGAACTAAGATTCAATGGCCAAGATTATCAAACTGACGACGGTTCCGAATTCGAACTCGACCCGGCAATCGTTGCAATTCAAGACTCTGCTACCGTCACCCTGAGTGATGACGATGCAGTATTCTTCCAGCGTCAACTTGAGTTCATCGAAGCTCAGTCCTACGATACTCTGTATCCTGAACTGGAAGCCCGCGATGCATTCGGTGTTGACCAAACCGGCGGTGCTGGCGTTTCAACTCTGACCTATCGCTCGTACAACCATTACGGCACTGCGCAGGTTATTAACGCCCGTGCAACTGACCTGCCGAAACCAAAAGTGTCTGGTAAAGAGTACAGCATCGCAGTTAAATCTGTTGGCGTATCCTACGACTACGACATTGACGAAGTTGCTTCCGCCGCTTACGCTGGTATTCCTCTGGAACCTCGTAAGATCATGGCTGCAACTCGTGGTTACGAGCAGTACGTCAACTCCGCTGCGTGGTACGGTGACGAAGACAACGGCTTCATCGGCTTCTTCAAAACTCCAGGCATCACTGCTTCAACTGTTGCTGCCGGTGCTGCCGGTAAGACCGACTGGCCGAGCAAAACTCCTGCGAAGTTCTGAAAGATCTGAACTCCGCGACTGCCGCAATGTTCGCGTCAACTCTGAAAATGATGCGTCCAAGCGAAATCTGGCTGCCGGTGCTGCGCCACCAGTACATCATGAACACTGCACGTTCCGAACAGTCGGACAAAACCATCCTGCAATACTTCGTTGAGAACAACGAATTCATTGACAGCCGTGAGAAAGTTAAAGGCATGAACGCCTTGGCTGGTCAGGCGAAGGTGGTTCTGAGTGCATGGTTGTTGTCTGCCGTCAAGTTCAGGGCATGAAGACTTTCCGTCTGCGTGAACCTCTGGGCCTGACTTGGCAACCTGTGCAGTTGCACGGTCTGGTGTACGAAATTCCTGGCCGTGGTCGTTTCGCTGGTTCCAAGCAATGTACCCAGCTGCGATCGCTGTACTGTCTGGTATCTAATCCAGCGTTGGGAGGGCTTCGGCTCTCCCTCCTTTAATTCAAAACGAGAAACACAATGCAATTAAAGAACAACACTCCCGGTAATGTTCAGTTCCACTATGTTAACAGCAAGAGCGATGTTGATTACATTCACATCCCTGCTGGTGCAACTGTCGAACTGGATGACAAAGTGTTTGCCGAACTGTGCAAACCTCTTTCACCGGTGCGTACTCACGAGCTGGTTGTTGCTCCTATTGATGGCGATGTTCCTGTCCTGATGGATAAGAAAGACGTCCTCATTAAAGAGTTCTATCCAACCGGCGAAGTTAAATACGTTAACCTTCTGAAACAGCGTATTGCCAAAGGCGACTTCACTGTCGTTGTGCGTCCAGAAGTTTCGAAAGAGCAGATCGCCGAAACGTTGAAGAAACACGGTATCGACTTCTCGAAGATGGACGAACCGCAAATCATGGCGCTGTACGATAAGTTGGCCTAATGCTTACTCTCGACCAGTTAGTCAAAAGGTATCCGGGGATGGGTGGTTTGTTACCAGACCGCTTTGATATTCTCCGAGAAGATGCCATTCTGGTCATGGGAAAAGATGAGAGTCGTTGGATTGAATTCTACGATGTAGCAATGGCGGCTCTCATTGCTCACATGGCTTTCAAAAGTGATGCTCTGGCAGATGATGATTCTGGCATGGCATTCGGGCCTGTAACTCGGACGGACGTAGACGATGTGCAGGTTGAATTCGGTAAGGTGTGGGATAAAGTTCCATATCAAGAAGCTGATTTGTATTCGACCGGTTACGGTCAAGACTACGTTCGTTGGCGTCGAATGGCGTTTGCTGGCCCACGCGTTGCGTGAGGTTTAGATGATAAATCAACGTTTGGCTTTCAACCGTTATACCCACTGCAAGTTTGTGATTCGAGATTATATCCAAGGCTACTACGATGACAATAACGATTGGGTTGCTGACTCTTGGTCAGGCCCGGTCAAGTTCATGTGTACGCCTATTGGGTATGGTGATCGCGACTCAGGTACAAGTGGGCAGCAGTTGAAAGCAACTGATGTTGGTGAACGTCAACCCGCCTTTATGCAGATTCACTCAAGACGTGCGATGCCAATCAAGTCGCTGGTTACAATCTATGGTATTGAATATAAAATTATTCAGCATCTGGATTACACAGCGGCTGGCTTCCACGTTGTTGTTGCTGCAAAAGTGCTGGAGAAATAAATGGACGTTCAAGAAGTTGAAATTCAGGCGATGAAAAAGATTGTTGATGTTTGTGTTGGAATCGAAAGATTCACATATCAGATGCAATTGAACGCACCTCGACCAGAGGGGCAGTACGCCGCAATTCGTTGTTTGTCGAGTCTCAATCCCGGATACGACGAACAGAAAATGATTATTCTCCCTAATGGGGATGAAGCATTCAGAACTCGTGGGGTAAGAATCCTCACGTTTCAAATTGTGTTCAGCCGGGATGGGCAAGAGTATATTGACTTCGATAACTCGTTCTATCGCCCGGATGTGCAGGCCATTTTGAAGCAACACAAGTTTGCTGCAATGGCGAAAACAACTTTGGATTTAGCCACAACTCAATTCGAAACCAACTGGGAAGTTCGCAAAGCCGTGAAGATGCAATTCAATGTGCTGCGTGAGCAAATTACCAAGTTGGCGGTATCATGGATTGGGCAAAAGTTGGTGGTGAACTCCACGAAGGTGAACAAGTCACCGTAATCAAGGGAACTTAAATGTCATTTCTATCTCCGACCTGATTCGCGTTAACATCGCAGTCGCTCCAAATGCGGTTGCAGTTGACGGCTTCGGGCCTTTGCTTTTCATGAGCAAAGATTTTAAAACCAGTTGTTGGCCAAGTTCCGGTCATGTCTTTCAACTCTTTGAAAGAAGTGCAAGAACAGTTCCCTACTGGCGAAATTTACGCAGCCGCACTGGCTTGGTATTCTCAGAAACCAACTCCGAAAACCTTCTTGGTTGGTGCGATTACCCAAAACGAAACAATCCCAGCAACTTCTGCAACTGTGGCCGGTAAGACCGCCGCTGTGTTGGCCGATGTGAAGAAAATCACTTCCGGCTCGATGGCACTGTTTGTCAAATGGCAAGCAAACCTCCATCGATGGTGTTGACTTCTCTGGTGCTGTAGACTTGGCTGCTGTTGCAACCACTCTGCAAACCAAACTGGACGCAGCGACTACCACCGAAAACAAAGTGGTTGTTACTCAAGCTGCCGGTACTTTCACCTGCAAACTCAGGCAACTGGTTCCAAAGCAACTCTGACTGCCCCAAGCGTGACATTGCTGTGGCATTGAAGTTGACCAACGCTGCCGGTGCCGTTGTAACTAACGGCGAAGATCCGAAGTCAATCGGTGTTGATTTGAACAACGCTGTTGAAGCCAACCTGAACTTCTTCTACGTGGCTGTTGAACGCTCTCTGCGTAAGACTGCACAGCAGATGGAAGCTGCCCGTTGGTGTGAAGCGTCTGGTAAAGTATTTGGTTGGGGTGACTCTGACGAGAACATTCTGAAACTGAATACCGCAAACAGCTTCAAAGAAGCCAAAGATGCGAACCTGCGTAACACAATCTGTGTATTCGATGCGTCCAAGAACGGCAACGAGTATCCAGAAGTTTCGATTCTCGGCCGCGCTGCAACTGTAAACTTCTACGTTGCAAACTCTGTTCTGGTTCTGGCGTACAAGAAAGGCCCAGGCATTTCAACTGCCGACCTGTCTTCTGGCCAACTGGCTGCACTGCAATCCTACAACGGTAACGCATTCATTCTGTCGGCGGGAAGTAATGTTCTTCGACGGTAAAATGTCTGACGGTACTTGGTTCGACACTGTTCAAGGTGTTGAGTGGTTGTCTCAGCAGATTCGAAACAACGTGTTCAATCTGTTCTATCAATCCACTACAAGGTTCCGTGGACTGACACTGGTGTTGCAATGGTTAACCAGCAGGTTATCAACGCTCTGGAGCTGGCTCGTACCAACGGCCTGATTGCTCCGGGTTACGATAATGAAGGTACTTTCTATCCTGATGGGTACAAAGTTATCTCTACCGAGCTGAACCTGATGCAGTCTCAGAAAGGTTCTCGTATCTGGGAAGGTAAGGTACTTCGTTCATCGCTATCGGCTCTGGTGCTCTGCAAGGTGCAACCATTTCCGGTACTTTCGTACAATAAGGACGCTAACTCGTGAAGCAGTATTCCTTTTATAATACCGACCTGCTTATTGACGGCAACCGTGTAGACGGTTTCACCGCTGGTAACGCGGTCATCACTGCGCGTCGTAACGTTCCACAGCATTGCCGGTAATGGATGCCTACGGTAAGATGGCGGTTGCTACAACTGCTGACTTGTCTGGTACTATTTCATTCCCACTGCTGGCAAACTGCAAGCTGGAACGAATCCTGTACGAGCGCGCTCAGCTGACTCAGGCAATTGGCCTGTCCGGCAACAAGTCTCTGTGGGAACCAATGCAGCTTCAACTCGTCGATAAGATGGGTGATGTTCTGGTCAATCTGTGTTTTACGGTGCAATCCTGCAACAGCCTGCGATCGTGCGTGGTATTTCCTTCACGTCTAACCAGTGGACGATCTTCGTTGAACGTCTGCAAATCAAGACTGGCGAATACCCAGAGATCGGACTGTAATAAAACAACCAGAGTGAGAAGCAAATGGCTT
The DNA here is from genome assembly GCA_029286645.1 of Papilio protenor. Classification (NCBI taxonomy): domain Eukaryota; kingdom Metazoa; phylum Arthropoda; class Insecta; order Lepidoptera; family Papilionidae; genus Papilio; species Papilio protenor. The sequence continues at coordinate 3,700 of JAGSMZ010000076.1, read as the reverse complement.
GTGAACTTTCACTCGTGAGTTTAAGAAGTCGGACGGCAGCGAAGTTACTGTTGCTGTCCGGCACTTGCCGCGAGTAAGGCACTAAGTCTGCATATTGATCTGATTGGTAAGTTGGGGAACGGTGTGTTCCCTCTTATCGATGACAAGTACAATTTTGCAGATGTTATTAATATCATGCGTAGTAATGAAAGCACTGTCGTGGCTGATTTAATTAAGTCCACGGTTTGTACTGCTGCCATGAATGGTAACGAAATCAAACCGCAACATTCGACCTGCTGTTCAACGGCGAGCTGATGTTGATTGTGCAAATCTTTGCTTTTGTTTTGGAAGCGAACTTCAAAACTTTTTTCAAGCAAGGGCTAGAAATGACGAACTGAGACGATTGGAGGCGGTGGCTCAATCCAAGCTGGAAGAGCAGAAGTTAGCCGAACAGACCTCTCAGCAGAGTTCCCTGAAATAAAGTATTTCTTGCACGGCCACATATTGAAGACAGTTCCCTGTGTACTCTTGCACAGTTGCAGGACGGCACTTATTCTCTGCTGGATTTGCTTTTGTTCCACGACATTCTTGATTTGCGTAAACGATTGAATCAACCGGAAGACGAATAAAGATGGCTGATAGCAAGAAGCTTATGTCATTGAGTGTACCCGAATTGCAGGCATTAGGTTTGCAGTACGGGTTACATTTTAATGAAGGACTTAGAAAGTCCACAATGGTTCAACAGCTGATAGCAATCACAGGCATCTGGCTGGATGGAAACTAATTCCGAATTGTCAGGCATGCCTACGATGATGGTGAAGACAGTTCTATGGTTCGTCTGACCAAATCTCAGATGCAGCACACGCAGCTCAAATGCTTGCAGGTGCTGGATTTACAGAAGCCTTCCATTCAACAATGAGTGGCGGGCAAATGCATCATGTGGAAGCAATCGATGCCTACATGAGACAACTGGCACCAATGCTCAAGATGTTTGGATGCATATGCCAAAAGCAAACCCGAATGTTCCTTCTGCACCTTGGGGACATTTGAATGCATATATGCGAGATACTTTAACCGGCAATCAGGATATTATGCCTGAAATGCAGGGCCATTATTCAGGTGATATAATGGCGGAATACTCCACTTTGCAAGGTGACGTTGGGGGTCTTCTAAAACTTCTGGCATCTATGTATGTGGATAAAGGTTCCTATACAAGTGCTCAGCATTACGATAAAGACCCGTAGCAAACGTTGCTCGTCGATTGGCTTCCAATATGGGGCCGAACTTCTCAGAAGTTGCTTTCAGTTCAGCAATGGGTGGCAAGTCCAGTACATGGACATTCTTCCTCAAATGGAGATCCTTCCATTGTTGGTAACGTTGCACATCCTCGCTCAGCATTAAACTCAGCTGGCCTTCCTTTAGGTTCAACTGGGTTCTGCTGTTGGTGGCCGTGGTGGTTATAGCCTCGGTGCATCTTTGTCGGGAATGCCTGATAACGTTGGTGGCGTAGGTTCAACTTTATATCACAATGTCGCGGAAAACATGCGGAGCTTGGCTCAAGCATATCGCGGTGGTGGTGACAAAGGTATGAATCCTTATCGTCATGTAACTTCCGACTTTGACCAAGTAATGGATTCCGCTACTCGATATATTGGCGTCGAGGAAGCCCGCTCCGGTTATGCCAACCTTGATGAACCAAGTTATTCTGGTTCAAACCATTCGCCAAATCGTAGAGAATAATTACGATAGAATGGAGTCTGGGGTTTCGAAAACGTTCGACCCAGCTGCGGCTGCTCGTAACTTTAATGAGCAAATGAGTCAGATACCAGCAACAGGGACTGGATTCTCTGCACAATTTGACGCAGCGACAGACTACAACTTCGCGCGAGCAAGACGTGAGTCTCGCCTGATTGCAGACATGGACGCTGCTGCTGCTCCGAATAGTCCCGTTCAATTCCACGATGCCTTTGAACAAGGTACGCAAGAATGGTTAGACTTCCGTAAGCAGTATGATATTACCGGCTCAACAGTTGGTTCTTATCTTGGTAACAACAAATACGTCAGTCCTATTAAAGAAATGTCTGACAAGCTTGGCTACCGTGGTCAAGTTGTACAGAATGCTGACATGGCTCGTGGTCACGAGTTGGAACCAATTGCCCGTGCTCGTGTAGCTGCTGAGATTGGTTCTAGCATTAGTGAAGTTGGTGCAATCACAAACTCCAAACTTCCCACGAATGATTTGTATCACCAGATGGTTTAATTGGTGATGATGCCATTTGGGAGCATAAAGCTCCACGCAAGTTCTTTGATTTGAATGACCACCAAGATTATCAAGATCAGGTGCAGCTTGGTATGATGTTGTCCGGTCGTAATCGTGCCCTGTTCTCACAAACAGTTGGTTCGGAAACTCGGTCACAGTGGGTGGACAGAGATCCAGACTGGTTCGAAAACAACCGGAACAAGATTGATTCTACGCTTGCTCGCATGGATGCTGGTCGTCGTTTCGAGGAAGAAAACCAAGACCTCTCGCCTGATGAACTTAAAGCTGGTGTTCGTCAGACAATGACTGGTTCAGGCATTTGGGGTTTCCAAACAAACAAGACTGGCAACGATTACTATACTGCTGGCAAACGAGGTATGTCTCGCTTTGACCCACCAAGGTTCAAGTAATGATGAATTCCTTTCTGGTGGAAACGCTCAGAGCTACGCTGCTTCCGTTGGTGCAACTACAAATGTAGATCCTTCCCAGGATAGAATGGCCTTGTCTGTTAAGACAGGTATCATTGCAGCTAACGAAGAAATGAAGCAACGTCGCGCAGGATCTGGCGGCTTCGATTCTGAAGATGACGCGGACTTTGACGATCTTGGTTCACCTCGTGGTGTTCATCGTTCGAGATTCAATAGAGCGAACGGTGGTGGATCTGCTCATGTGGCGGTGGCGCGGTCTCCTGGCGTAGTATTCTTGATAATGGCGCTTTTGGTTCCATCTTAAATGGTATTGCTGGCGGTTCGGTTCAATCTGCACGTTGGTTTCATGACCAGTCTTCGTGACGGTGGCCCAATCGGTCAAACAATTGCTTTAGGTGTTGGCGCACTTGGTGTCGGTGCTGATGCTGTTGAGAAGATGAATGATTACTTAGGATTCGCACAAGATGCGGGTGTGAGTATCCAAATGCTTACGCAGCAATGTCTCAAGGCATGGAAATGTTGGGCATGAACCACAACAAGCCGAGGCAATGAATCGAAACACACATAGTGCCTACAACCGATTGGCAAATGGCGACCCAAGCCTCGCTGCGGGCATCACGGCTAATACCCGTGGGTTGATAACCATTACCGACATACAGCAGGCACAGGGCGACCCAGTGGCCGTTAGCGTCGATATTCCGGCAACGTGCGCAAGAGCGCGGCTGGTCTGAGGCTCAGATTGCGGTGCTGCGGAAATGGCTGGCCTGTCCGGGCTTAGTCGGGCAACGTACCGCGCTGAGGGCACCGTATCGGCCGCTGGTCGCAATATTGCCAACAGGCAAGGCGATGACACGGATTCTCAAACGGACGCTGTAATGGCCGGTAATGCTGCGAGAGCGCTTGCTGGCACAGAGCTACGCTTGGGGACGAATCGGCATGGCAATGTTCCCTGCCTTGGTGCTGCAACTACAACTGTTGCTCCGTGAGTTTATGAAGGAAACCGATGCTACTATTAATGGTATTAACGGTACTT
>JAGSMZ010000075.1:77500-94896 GCA_029286645.1 Papilio protenor | reverse complement strand
AAATAGCGCATAGCGGCATAGTGCATAGTGCATAGTGCATAGCGCATACGCATAGCGCATAGCGCATATCGCTTATCGAAAACTCGAACTCGAAAATCGCAATATCGCGTTATGCAACATAGCGCATAGGCGCATAGCGCATAACGCATAACGCATATCGATTATCAAAAACTCGAAACTCGAAACTCGAAAATCGCATATCGCGTTATGCACATAGCGCATAGAGCATAGCGCATAGTGGCATAGCGCATAGCGCATACGCATAGCGCATAGCGAATAGCGCATAGCGCAAAGTGCATAGCGCATAGTGCATAGTGCATAGTGCATAGTGCATAGCGCCATAGTGCATAGCGCATATCGCTTATCGAAAACTCGAAACTCGATACTCGAAAATCGCATTATCGCGTTATGCCATAGCGCATAACGCTATCGCTTATCGAAAACTCGAAAATCGCATATCGCGTATGCACATAGCGCATAGCGCATAACGCATATCGCTTATCGAAAACTCGAAAATCGAAAATCGCATATCGCGTTATGCACATAGCGCATAGGCGCATAGCGCATTAGCGCATAACGCATAGCGCATAACGCATATCGCTTATCGAAAACTCGAAACTCGAAAATCGAAAATCGCATATCGCGTTATGCAACATAGCGCATAGCGGCATAGTGCATAGTGCATAGCGCCATAGCGCATAGCGCATAGCGCATAGCGCATATCGCTTATCGAAAACTCGAAACTCGAAAATCGCATATCGCGTATGCACATAGCGCCATAGCGCATAGTGCATAGCGCATAGCGCATAGCGCATAGCGCATGCGCATAACGCATAACGCATATCGATTATCAAAAACTCGAAACTCGAAACTCGAAAATCGCATATCGCGTTATGCACATAGCGCATAGGCATAGCGCATAGCGATAGCGCATAGCGGCATAGCGCATAGCGCATAGCGCTAGCGCATAGCGCATACGCTTATCGAAAACTCGAAACTCGAAACTCGAACTCGAAAATCGCAATATCGCGTTATGCACTAGCGCATAGCGCATAGCGCCATAGTGCATAGCGCATAGCGCATAACGCATAGCGCATAACGCATATCGCTTATCGAAAACTCGAAACTCGAAACTCGAAACTCGATACTCGAAAGTCGCATATCGCGTTATGCACATAGCGCATAGCGCATAGCGCATAGCGCATAACGCATAGTGCATAGCGCATATCGCTTATCGAAAACTCGAAACTCGAAAATCGAAAATCGAAAATCGATATCGCGTTATGCACATAGCGCATAGCGCCATAGTGCATAGCGCATAGCGCATGCGCATAGCGCATAGCGCATATCGCATAGCGCATAGCGCAATAGCGCATAGCGCATAAGCGCATAGCGCATTAGTGCATAGCGCATATCGCTTATCGAAAAATCGAAAACTCGAACTCGAAAATCGAAAATCGCATTATCGCGTTATGCACTTAGCGTATAGCGCATAGCGCATAGTGCATAGTGCATAGTGCATAGTGCATAGCGCATAGGCATAGCGCATAGTGGCATAGCGCATAGCGCATAGCGGCATAGCGCATAACGCATATCGCTTATCGAAAACTCGAAAATCGAAAATCGAAAATCGCATATCGCGTTATGCACTAGCGCATAGCGCATACGCATAGCGCATAGTGCATAGCGCATAGCGCATAACGCATAACACATAACGCATAACACATAACGCATAACGCATATCGCTTATCGAAAACTCTAAACTCGAAACTCGAAAAGCGAAAATCGCATATCGCGTTATGCACATAGCGCATAGGCATAGCGCATAGTGCATAGCGCATAGCGCATAACGCATAGCGCATACGCATAGCGCATAACGCATATCGATTATCAAAAACTCGAAACTCGAAACTCGAAAATCGAAAATCGCACATCGCGTTGTGCACTTAGCGTATAGCGCATAGCGCAATAGCGCATAGCGATAGCGCATAACGCATAACGCATACGCTTATCGAAAACTCGAAACTCGAAAATCGAAAATCGCATATCGCGTTATGCAACATAGCGCATAGCGCATAAGCGCATAGCGCATAGCGCAATAGCGCATAGCGCTAACGCATATCGCTATCGAAAACTCGAAACTCGAAAATCGAAAATCGCATATCGCGTTAGCACATAGCGCATAGCGCTAGCGCATAGCGCATAGCGCATAGCGCATGCGCATAGCGCATGCGCATAGCGCATAACACATATCGCTTATCGAAAACTCGAATATCGAAAATCGCATATCGCGTTATGCACTTAGCGTATAGCGTATAGCGCATAGCGCATAACGCATATCGCTTATCGAAAACTCGAAACTCGAAACTCGAAAATCGAAAATCGCATTATCGCGTTATGCCACATAGCGCATAGCGCTAGTGCATAGCGCATTAGTGCATAGCGCATAGCGCATATGCATAGCGCATAACGCATATCGCTTATCGAAAAACTCGAAACTCGAAAATCGAAAATCGCATATCGCGTTATGCACTAGCGCATAGCGCCTAGCGCATAGCGCATAGGCATAGTGCATAGCACATAGCGCATACGCATAACGCATAACGCATATCGCTTATCGAAAACTCGAACTCGAAACTCGAAACTCGAAAATCGCATATCGCGTTATGCACTTAGCGTGTAGCGTATAGCGCATAGTGCATAGCGCATAGCGCATAACGCATATCGCTTATCGAAAACTCGAAAATCGCATATCGCGTTATGCACTTAGCGTATAGCGTATAGAGCATAGCGCATAGTGCATAGCGCATAGCGCATAGCGCATACGCATATCGCTTACGAAAACTCGAAACTCGAAAATCGAAAATCGCATATCGCGTTATGCACATAGCGCATAGCGCATTAGCGCATAGTGCATAGCGCATATGCATAGCGCATACGCATAACGCATAACGCATAGCTCATAACGCATATCGCTTATCGAAAACTCGAACTCGAAAATCGAAAATCGCATATCGCGTTATGCACATAGCGCATAGGCATAGCGCATAAGCGCATAACGCATAGCGCATAACGCTATCGCTTATCGAAAACTCGAAACTCGAACTCGAAAATCGAAAATCGCATATCGCGTTATGCACTAGCGCATAGCGCATGCGCATAGCGCATAGCGCTAGCGCATAGCGCATAGGCATAACGCATATCGATTATCGAAAACTCGAAAAACTCGAAAATCGAAAATCGCAATCGCGTTATGCACATAGCGCATTAGTGCATAGCGCATAGGCATAGCGCATAGCGCCATAGTGCATAGCACATAGCGCATAGCGCATAGCGCATAGGCATAGCGCATAACGTATATCGCTTATCGAAAACTCGAAACTCGAAAATCGCATATCGCGTTAGCACATAGCGCATAACGCATAGCGCATAACGCTATCGCTTATCGAAAACTCGAACTCGAAAATCGAAAATCGCATTATCGCGTTATGCACATAGCGCATAGGCGCATAGCGCATAGTGCATAGCGCATAGCGCATAACGCATAGCGCATAGCGCATAACGCATAGCGCATAACGCATATCGCTTATCGAAAACTCGAAAATCGCATATCGCTTATCGAAAACTCGAAACTCGAAAATCGCATATCGCGTTATGCACTTAGCGTATAGCGCATAGCGCCATAGCGCATAGCGGCATAGTGCATAGCGCATAGCGGCATAGTGCATAGCACATAGCGCATAACGCATACCGCTTATCGAAAACTCGAAACTCGAAACTCGAAACTCGAAACTCGAAACTCGAAAATCGCATATCGCGTTATGCACTTAGCGTATAGCGTATAGCGCATAGTGCATAGCGCATAGCGCATAGCGCATAGCGCATAGCGCATAACGCATATCGCTTATCGAAAACTCGAAACTCGAACTCGAAACTCGAAAATCGAAAATCGCATATCGCGTTGTGCACTTAGCGTATAGCGCATAGCGCAATAGTGCATAGCGCATAGCGCAAACGCATATCGCTTATCGAAAACTCGAAACTCGAAACTCGAAAATCGCATATCGCGTTATGCACATAGCGCATAGGCGCATAGCGCATACGCATAGCGCATATCGCATAGCGCATAACGCATATCGCTTATCGAAAACTCGAAACTCGAAAATCGAAAATCGCATATCGCGTTGTGCACTTAGCGTATAGCGTATAGCGCATAGTGCATAGTGCATAGCGCATAGCGCATAGCGCATAGCGCATAACGCATAGTGCATAGCGCATATCGCTTATCGAAAACTCGAAACTCGAAAATCGAAAATCGCATATCGCGTTATGCACATAGCGCATAGCGGCATAGCGCATAGCGCATAGTGGCATAGCGCATAGCGCATACGCATAGCGCATAGCGCATAGCGCATACGCATAGCGCATAGCGCTAGCGCATAACGCTTATCGCTTATCGAAAACTCGAAACTCGAACTCGAAACTCGAACTCGAAAATCGAAAATCGCATTATCGCGTTATGCCACATAGCGCATAGCGCATAGTGCATAGCGCATAACGCATAGCGCATAACGCATATCGCTTATCGAAAACTCGAAACTCGAAACTCGAAACTCGAACTCGAAAATCGCAATCGCGTTATGCACTAGCGCATAGCGCATAGCGCATATGCATAGCGCATAGTGCATAGCGCATAACGCATAGCGCATAACGCATATCGCTTATCGAAAACTCGAAACTCGATACTCGAAAATCGCATATCGCGTTATGCACATAGCGCATAGCGCATAGTGCATAGCACATAGCGCATAGCGCATAGCGCATAGCGAATAGCGCATAGCGCATAGCGCATAACGCTTATCGCTTATCGAAAACTCGAAACTCGAAAATCGCATATCGAGTTATGCGCATAGCGAATAGCGCATAGCGCATAGCGCATAACGCTTATCGCTTATCGAAAACTCGAAACTCGATACTCGAAAATCGCATATCGCGTTATGCACATAGCGCATAGCGCATAGTGCATAGCGCATACGCATAACGCATAGCGCATACGCATAGCGCATATCGCTTATTCGAAAACTCGAAAATCGAAAACTCGAAACTCGAAACTCGAAACTCGAAACTCGATACTCGAAAATCGCATATCGCGTTATGCACATAGCGCATAGCGCATAGCGCATAGCGCATAGCGCATAACGCATAGCGCATAACGCATATCGCTTATCGAAAACTCGAAACTCGAAAATCGCATATCGCGTTATGCACATAGCGCATAGCGCATAGTGCATAGCGCATAGCGCATAGTGCATAGCACATAGCGCATAGCGAATAGCGCATAGCGCATAGCGCATAACGCTTATCGCTTATCGAAAACTCGAAACTCGAAAATCGCATATCGAGTTATGCACATAGCGCATAGCGCATAGTGCATAGCGCATAACGCATATCGCTTATCGAAAACTCGAAACTCGATACTCGAAAATCGCATATCGTGTTATGCACATAGCACATAGCGCATAGTGCATAGTGCATAGCACATAGCGCATAGCGCATAGTGCATAGCACATAGCGCATAGCGAATAGCGCATAGCGCATAGCGCATAACGCTTATCGCTTATCGAAAACTCGAAACTCGATACTCGAAAATCGCATATCGCGTTATGCACATAGCGCTAGCGCATAGCGCATGTGCATAGCGCATAACGCATAGCGCATAACGCTTATCGCTTATCGCTTATCGAAAACTCGAAACTCGAAAATCGAAAATCGCATATCGCGTTATGCACATAGCGCATAGCGCATAAGCGCATAACGCATAGTGCATAGCGCATATCGCTTATTCGAAAACTCGAAACTCGAAACTCGAAAATCGAAAATCGCATATCGCGTTATTCACATAGCGCATAGAGCATAGCGCATAGTGCATAGTGCATAGTGCATAGCACATAGCGCATACGCATAGCGCATAGCGCATAGCGCAATAGCGCATAACGCATATCGCTTATTCGAAAACTCGAAACTCGAAAATCGCATATCGCGTTATGCACATAGCGCAATAGCGCATAGCGCATACGCATAGCGCATAACGCATAGCGCATAACGTATATCGCTTATCGAAAACCGAAACTCGAAAATCGCAATATCGCGTTATGCACTAGCGCATAGCGCATGCGCATAGTGCATAGCGCATAACGCATAGTGCATAGCGCATAACGCTATCGCTTATCGAAAACCTCGAAAACTCGAAAATCGAAAATCGCTATCGCGTTATGCCACATAGCGCATAGCGCATGTGCATAGCGCATAGCGCTAGCGCATAGCGCATGCGCATAGCGCATAACGCTATCGCTTATCGAAAACTCGAAAATCGAAAATCGAAAATCGCATTATCGCGTTATGCACATAGCGCATAGCGCATAGCGCAATAGCGCATAGCGCCATAACGCATATCGATTATCGAAAACTCGAAACTCGAAAATCGAAAATCGCATATCGCGTTATGCACATAGCGCATAGCGCATAGTGCATAGCACATAGCGCATAGCGCATAGCGCATAACGCTTATCGCTTATCGCTTATCGCTTATCGCTTATCGAAAACTCGAAACTCGAAAATCGCATATCGCGTTATGCACATAGCGCATAGCGCATAGCGCATAGCGCATAGCGCATAGCGCATAGCGCATAGCGCATAGCGCATAGTGCATAGCGCATATCGCTTATCGAAAACTCGAAACTCGAAAATCGAAAATCGCATATCGCGTTATGCACATAGCGCATAACGCATACCGCATAGTGCATAGTGCATAGCGCATAACGCATATCGCTTATCGAAAACTCGAAACTCGAAAATCGAAAATCGCATATCGCGTTATGCACATAGCGCATAGCGCATAGTGCATAGTGCATAGCGCATATCGCTTATCGAAAACTCGAAACTCAATACTCAAAAATCGCATATCGCGTTATGCACATAGCGCATAGCGCATAACGCATAGCGCATAACGCATAGCGCATAACGCATATCGCTTATCGAAAACTCAAAACTCGAAACTCGATACTCGAAAATCGCATATCGCGTTATGCACATAGCGCATAGCGCATAGTGATAGTGCATATCGCTTATCGAAAACTCGAAACTCGAAAATCGAAAATCGCATATCGCGTTATGCACATAGCGCTAAGCGCATAGCGCATAGTGCATAGCGCATAACGCATAGCGCATAACGCATATCGCTTATCGAAAACTCAAAACTCGATACTCGAAAATCGCATATCGCGTTATGCACATAGCGCATAGCGCATAGTGCATAGCACATAGCGCATAGCGCATAGTGCATAGCACATAGCGCATAGCGCATATCGAAAACTCGAAAATCGAAAATCGCATATCGCGTTATGCACATGCGCATAGCGCATAACGCATATCGCGTTATGCACTTAGCGTATAGCGCATAGCGCAATAACGCATATCGCTTATCGCTTATCGAAAACTCGAAACTCGAAACTCGAAACTCGAAACTCGAAAATCGAAAACTCGAAAATCGCATATCGCGTTATGCACATAGCGCATAGCGCATAGTGCATAGCGCATAGCGCATAGCGCATAGCGCATAGCGCATAGCGCATAGCGCATAGCGCATAGCGCATAACGCTTATCGCTTATCGAAAACTCGAAACTCGAAAATCGCATATCGCGTTATGCACATAGCGCATAGCGCATAGTGCATAGCGCATAGCGCATATGCATAGCGCATAGCGCATAGCGATAGCGCATAGTGCATAGCGCATAGCGCAATAGCGCATAACGCATATCGATTATCAAAAACTCGAAACTCGAAAATCGAAAATCGCATAATCGCGTTATGCACATAGCGCATACGCATAGTGCATAGCGCATAGCGCATAGCGCAGAGCGCATAGCGCATAGCGCATATCGCTTATCGAAAACTCTAAACTCGAAAATCGAATTCGCATATCGCGTTATGCACATAGCGCATAGCGCATAGTGCATAGTGCATAGCGCATATCGCTTATCGAAAACTCGAAACTCGAAAATCGAAAACTCGAAACTCGAAACTCGAAACTCGAAACTCGAAAATCGAAAATCGCATTATCGCGTTATGCACATAGCGCATAGCGCAATAGCGCATAGCGCTAGCGCATAACGCATAGCGCATAACGCATATCGCTTATCGAAAACCTCGAAAACTCGAAAATCGAAAATCGCATATCGCGTTAATGCACATAGCGCTAGCGCATAGCGCATAGTGCATAGCGCATAGCGCATAGCGCATAGCGCATAGCGCATAGCGCATAGCGCATATCGCTTATCGAAAACTCTAAACTCGAAAATCGAAAATCGCAATATCGCGTTATGCACATAGCGCATAGCGCATAGCGCATAGCGCTAGCGCATAACGCTATCGCTTATCGAAAACTCGAAACTCGATACTCGATACTCGAAAATCGCATATCGTGTTATGCACATAGCACATAGCGCATAGTGCATAGCGCATAGCGCATAACGCATATCGATTATCAAAAACTCGAAACTCGAAAATCGAAAATCGCATATCGCGTTATGCACATAACGCATATCGATTATCGAAAACTCGAAACTCGAAAATCGCATATCGCGTTATGCACATAGCGCATATCGCTTATCGAAAACTCTAAACTCGAAACTCGAAAATCGCATATCGCGTTATGCACATAGCGCATAGCGCATAGTGCATAGCGCATAGCGCATAACGCATATCGATTATCGAAAACTCGAAACTCGAAACTCGATAATCGAAAATCGCATATCGCGTTATGCACATAGCGCATAGCGCATAGTGCATAGCGCATAACGCATAGCGCATAACGCATATCGCTTATCGAAAACCTCGAAAACTCGAAACTCGAAACTCGAAAATCGAAAATCGCATTATCGCGTTATGCCACATAGCGCATAGCGCCATAGCGCATAGCGCATGTGCATAGCGCATATCGCATAGCGCATAAGCGCATAGTGCATAGCGCATAACGCTATCGCTTATCGAAAACTCGAAATTCGAAACTCGAAAATCGAAAATCGCATATCGCGTTATGCACATAGCGCATAGCGCATAGTGCATAGTGCATAGCGCATATCGCTTATCGAAAACTCGAAACTCGAAAATCGAAAATCGAAAATCGCATATCGCGTTATGCACATAGCGCATAGAGCAAAACGCATAGCCCATAGCGCATAACGTATATCGCTTATCGACAGCTCGAAACTCGAAACTCGAAAATCGCATATCGCGTTATGCACATAGCGCATAGCGCATAGTGCATAGCGCATAACGCATAGCGCATAACGCATATCGCTTATCGAAAACCTCGAAAACTCGAAACTCGAACTCGAAAATCGCATATTCGCGTTATGCACATAGCGCATACGCATAGCGCATAGTGCATAGCGCATAACGCATAGCGCATAACGCATATCGCTTATCGAAAACTCGAAACTCGAAACTCGAAACTCGAAAATCGCATATCGCGTTATGCACATAGCGCATAGCGCATAGTGCATAGCGCATAACGCATAGCGCATAACGCATATCGCTTATCGAAAACTCGAAACTCGATACTCGAAAATCGCATATCGCGTTATGCACATAGCGCATAGCGCATAGTGCATAGCGCATATGCATAGCGCATAGCGCAATAGCGCATAACGCTTATCGCTTATCGAAAACCTCGAAAACTCGAAACTCGAAAATCGAAAATCGCATATCGCGTTATGCACATGCGCATAGCGCATAGCGCATAGTGCATAGCACATAGCGCAATAGCGCATAACGCTTATCGCTTATCGAAAACTCGAAAATCGCATATCGCTTATCAAAAACTCGAAACTCGAACTCGAAAATCGAAAATCGCATATCGCGTTATGCACTAGCGCATAGCGCATAAGCGCATAGCGCATACGCATATCGCTTATCGAAAACTCGAAACTCGAAAATCGAAAATCGCATATCGCGTTAATGCACATAGCGCATAGCGCATAGTGCATAGCGCAATAACGCATATCGCTATCGAAAACTCGAAACTCGAAACTCGAAAATCGCATATCGCGTATGCACATAGCGATAGCGCATAGTGGCATAGCGCATAGCGCATAGTGCATAGTGCATAGCGCATATCGCTTATCGAAAACTCGAAACTCGAACTCGAAAATCGAAAATCGCATATCGCGTTATGCAATAGCGCATAGCGATAGCGCATAACGCATATCGCTTATCGAAAACCTCGAAAACTCGAAAATCGAAAATCGAAAATCGCATATCGCGTTATGCACATAGCGCATAGCGAATAGTGCATAGTGCATAGCGCATAACGCATATCGCTTATCGAAAACTCGAAACTCGAAACTCGAAAATCGATAATCGCATATCGCGTTATGCACATAGCGCATAGTGCATAGCGCATAGCGCATAGCGCATAGCGCATAGCGCTAGCGCATAGCGCTAGCGCATAGCGCATAGGCATAGCGCATAGTGGCATAGCGCATAACGCTTATCGCTTATCGAAAACTCGAAACTCGAAACTCGAAAATCGAAAATCGCATTATCGCGTTATGCACATAGCGCATAGAGCATAGCGCATAGTGCATAGTGCATAGCGCATAGCGCATATCGCTTATTCGAAAACTCGAAACTCGAAAATCGAAAATCGCATATCGCGTTATGCACATAGCGTATAGTGCATAGCTCATAACGCATATCGCTTATCGAAAACTCGAAATTCGAAACTCGAACTCGAAAATCGCAATATCGCGTTATGCACATAGCGCATAGCGGCATAGCGCATAGCGCTAGCGCATAGCGCATAGCGGCATAGCGCATAGCGCATTAGCGCATAACGCTTATCGCTTATCGAAAACTCGAACTCGAAAATCGAAAATCGCATATCGCGTTATGCACACAGCGCATAGCGCATAGTGCATAGTGCATAGTGCATAGTGCATAGCGCATAACGCTTATCGCTTATCGAAAACTCGAAACTCGAAAATCGAAAATCGCATATCGCGTTATGCACTAGCGCATAGCGCCATAGCGCATAGCGCATAACGCATATCGCTTATCGAAAACTCGAAACTCGACAATCGAAAATCGCATATCGCGTTATGCACATAGCGCATAGCGCATAGCGCATAGTGCATAGCGCATAGCGCATAAGCGCATAGCGCATATCGCATAACGCTTATCGCTTATCGAAAACACGATGCGAAAACGTTGAAAACGTTCAAACGCATCGAGATTTATATACACAATATATTATAGACATGCCGCTGCTCTGTTGCTGCGTTATTAATATGAAAGAGATAGAGAGAAAAACTTCTACCCCCCCTTTGAACGACAATAAATGCGCGTTCGATTCATGTGAACGTTCTGCGACGAGACGTTTTAGATACTTCACTTTTTATAAATTAAATTTTCTATTTCGAGTAAATTTTCAACTCTTCAATAATATCGGTATCTGAGAGATAGATTTTGCGCCTTTTCTATTCACATCACATTCGTGAATGTGAACATAATTTTGTAAAATATTTAAATGTAATATTTAATGGGTCGTCGGACGGAAATGTGTTAACGAACATCGCGAGATATCGATACGCGCGCCGAACACAAGCCGCCACTGTTTTTTTCAACGGACTCTTTAGATGAACGTCCTTCCGTGTTAATAAACGGGAACGTAGTCCGACACAGTTTAAGTATAAAATTTTTGCTACAAATACCACACAAAAAAAAAAAAAAAAAAAAAAAAAAAAAAAAAAAAAAAAAAAAAAAAAAAAAAAAAAAAAAAAAAAAAAAAAAAAAAAAAAAAAAAAAAAAAAAAAAAAAAAAAAAAAAAAAAAAAAAAAAAAAAAAAAAAAAAAAAAAAAAAAAAAAAAAAAAAAAAAAAAAAAAAAAAAAAAAAAAAAAAAAAAAAAAAAAAAAAAAAAAAAAAAAAAAAAAAAAAAAAAAAAAAAAAAAAAAAAAAAAAAAAAAAAAAAAAAAAAAAAAAAAAAAAAAAAAAAAAAAAAAAAAAAAAAAAAAAAAAAAAAAAAAAAAAAAAAAAAAAAAAAAAAAAAAAAAAAAAAAAAAAAAAAAAAAAAAAAAAAAAAAAAAAAAAAAAAAAAAAAAAAAAAAAAAAAAAAAAAAAAAAAAAAAAAAAAAAAAAAAAAAAAAAAAAAAAAAAAAAAAAAAAAAAAAAAAAAAAAAAAAAAAAAAAAAAAAAAAAAAAAAAAAAAAAAAAAAAAAAAAAAAAAAAAAAAAAAAAAAAAAAAAAAAAAAAAAAAAAAAAAAAAAAAAAAAAAAAAAAAAAAAAAAAAAAAAAAAAAAAAAAAAAAAAAAAAAAAAAAAAAAAAAAAAAAAAAAAAAAAAAAAAAAAAAAAAAAAAAAAAAAAAAAAAAAAAAAAAAAAAAAAAAAAAAAAAAAAAAAAAAAAAAAAAAAAAAAAAAAAAAAAAAAAAAAAAAAAAAAAAAAAAAAAAAAAAAAAAAAAAAAAAAAAAAAAAAAAAAAAAAAAAAAAAAAAAAAAAAAAAAAAAAAAAAAAAAAAAAAAAAAAAAAAAAAAAAAAAAAAAAAAAAAAAAAAAAAAAAAAAAAAAAAAAAAAAAAAAAAAAAAAAAAAAAAAAAAAAAAAAAAAAAAAAAAAAAAAAAAAAAAAAAAAAAAAAAAAAAAAAAAAAAAAAAAAAAAAAAAAAAAAAAAAAAAAAAAAAAAAAAAAAAAAAAAAAAAAAAAAAAAAAAAAAAAAAAAAAAAAAAAAAAAAAAAAAAAAAAAAAAAAAAAAAAAAAAAAAAAAAAAAAAAAAAAAAAAAAAAAAAAAAAAAAAAAAAAAAAAAAAAAAAAAAAAAAAAAAAAAAAAAAAAAAAAAAAAAAAAAAAAAAAAAAAAAAAAAAAAAAAAAAAAAAAAAAAAAAAAAAAAAAAAAAAAAAAAAAAAAAAAAAAAAAAAAAAAAAAAAAAAAAAAAAAAAAAAAAAAAAAAAAAAAAAAAAAAAAAAAAAAAAAAAAAAAAAAAAAAAAAAAAAAAAAAAAAAAAAAAAAAAAAAAAAAAAAAAAAAAAAAAAAAAAAAAAAAAAAAAAAAAAAAAAAAAAAAAAAAAAAAAAAAAAAAAAAAAAAAAAAAAAAAAAAAAAAAAAAAAAAAAAAAAAAAAAAAAAAAAAAAAAAAAAAAAAAAAAAAAAAAAAAAAAAAAAAAAAAAAAAAAAAAAAAAAAAAAAAAAAAAAAAAAAAAAAAAAAAAAAAAAAAAAAAAAAAAAAAAAAAAAAAAAAAAAAAAAAAAAAAAAAAAAAAAAAAAAAAAAAAAAAAAAAAAAAAAAAAAAAAAAAAAAAAAAAAAAAAAAAAAAAAAAAAAAAAAAAAAAAAAAAAAAAAAAAAAAAAAAAAAAAAAAAAAAAAAAAAAAAAAAAAAAAAAAAAAAAAAAAAAAAAAAAAAAAAAAAAAAAAAAAAAAAAAAAAAAAAAAAAAAAAAAAAAAAAAAAAAAAAAAAAAAAAAAAAAAAAAAAAAAAAAAAAAAAAAAAAAAAAAAAAAAAAAAAAAAAAAAAAAAAAAAAAAAAAAAAAAAAAAAAAAAAAAAAAAAAAAAAAAAAAAAAAAAAAAAAAAAAAAAAAAAAAAAAAAAAAAAAAAAAAAAAAAAAAAAAAAAAAAAAAAAAAAAAAAAAAAAAAAAAAAAAAAAAAAAAAAAAAAAAAAAAAAATAATAGAAGAATCATACAGTCCATTTGCAGCTCCAGTCACATTAGCATATAGTTTATGAGGATGATGGAAATATAATAATATATGTAAAGAAAAATATATTTTTCTTTGATTTTTAGTCTATGGAACTCTAATCTTTTATAGAACTAAAACTAGAATCTTTGGTCGAAATGTCAATGTCAATTGTGAATACACGCGGTTTTTACTGTCAAGAGAAGTAGGAAGATTTAATATCGTTTCTTTATCCAATTAAAGAAATATCTAAGGAGTGCAAATCATCTTATAAAACGATATTATTCTTTCGATTAAAAAAATAAAAGTGCTACAGTACAAATGGAGAAGTTAACGGAATTTATGACTCCGGCTCTAATGTATAATTAATAAATTCAAGATTATTGAAGATAAACAATAAACAATTAAGTTATTCTAACAGTACTAATTTAAAAACAATTAATGGCGTTAAAAAGACAAACGGCATGATAACACTTGATGTAAACATTTTTAATTTAGAAAAAAAAATGAACATTTTTATAATAGACAAAGAAAATTTTGATTACGATTTTCTAATTGGATTAGACTGTATAAAAGAGTTTTTCTTAATTCAAGATGAGAACCTAGAAATTACTCAGAAACTTCCTATACACAAAAGTGAAACTGTTTCTAAGGAAACAATTAAATCAGATACAAACATTTCTATGGAAATGAAAGCTGATAATATGATAAACTTCAATGAAAACTTTAGTGAAGAGGACTTCAAAATGTCAATAAATCATCTAGACTGTCAACAACAGGCAGTAATTAATAATTTAATAATGAAAAATAAATCTGTATTTGCAAAAGACAAATATGACATTGGGACTGTAAAAGATTTTGAAGCACACATTGACCTGTCAATAGAAAAATATTGCAGCAAAAGACCATACCGCTGCACAATGGAAGATAAAAAAGAAATTGAAAATCAAATCAGGACACTATTGGAAAAAAAATAATAGAAGAATCATACAGTCCATTTGCAGCTCCAGTCACATTAGCATATAAAAGAGAGGAAAATAGAAAATCAAGGCTTTGCATAGATTTTAGAGACTTAAATAAAATTGTAATACCACAGTCGCAACCATTCCCACTTATTGAAGACCTAATAATAAAGACTAGAGACTGCGAATATTTTTCCACATTGGACCTGAATTCGGCATTTTGGTCGATACCTCTACGTATCACAGACAGATACAAAACTGCATTTATCACTCAAGAGGGACACTTTCAATGGACATGCTTACCCTATGGCTTAAAAACATCGCCAGCTATATTTCAAAGGATAATGTGTAACATAATAAGGAAACACAATCTTGGAGATTTCGCAGTATGTTACATTGATGATATTTTGCTATTTTCAAAATCATTCTCAGATCATATTAAACAATTGGAACAGCTATTTCAAGCAATTAAAATGGAAGGTTTCAGACTAAAATTTTCAAAATGTACATTTGCAGCGGATTCAGTTAAGTACTTGGGTCACATAATACAGAAAAATTCAGTTAAGCCTCTAAAAGACAACTTAGTATCAATAAGAAATTTCCCTACTCCAACAACAAAGAAAAATATTAGACAATTTTTAGGGAAAATTAACTTTTATCACAAATATGTGCCAAACATAGCAATAAAATTAGAACCATTACATAACCTTTTAAGAAAAGAAAAAACTTTTAACTGGACTAAGGAATGCCAAGAGTCATTTGATATAATGAAAGATATATTGTGTTCTCAGCCAGTATTGACTATTTTTGACCCAAATTTGCCAATTCATATTTACACAAATGCCAGTATTTTAGGAGTAGGAGCAGTACTAAAACAACCACAAGACAATGATGAAGAGAAACCAGTGGCGTACTTCTTAAAAAAATTGAATGAGGTTCAAAAAAGGAAGAAAGCAATCTATTTAGAATGCCTGGCAATTAAAGAATGTTTGAAGTATTGGCAGCATCTGTTGTTAGGTAGGAAATTTATAATATTTTTCGGATCACAAGCCTTTAGAGAACATGAACATTAAATCAAGAACAGATGAAGAATTAGGAGACCTTACATACTATCTATCACAGTATGATTTTCAAATAAAATATTGCCCAGGTAAATACAACATTGAAGCAGATTGCCTAAGCAGAAACCCAGTTCTAGAAGCCGATGAAAACCTAGGTGAACAATTAAAAATAGTTAACATTATAACTCTAGAAGATATCCTAAAAGACCAAAGTAAAAATGAAAAGATACAGTGCAGAAAAGACAATTTAATTACAAAAAAAAATAATGTTTTTTACAAAAAAGTTAATAAAAAAGAAAAAATTATCCTTTCCGAAAAATTTAGTGTACAATTCATCAGAAATGTACATGCACACCTAGGCCACATAGGAGTTAAACAAATGCATAGAATGATCAGCCCATTATACACAGCTGAAAATTTGACAAAAAACATAAAAAAAGCCTGTGAGAGTTGTATAATATGTATAAAGAACAAATCAAGAGGAAAAAACAAATATGGATTAATGTCCCATTTGGGTCCGGCTACAGAACCTTTCGAAATATGTTCTATTGACACAATTGGAGGATTTGGGGGTTCAAGGTCAACAAAGAGATATTTACACCTCTTGTCAGATCATTTCACAAGATACGCATATATTTTGACTTCCAGTACACAAAATGCGAACGACTTCATAAAACTAGTAAGTAAATGTGCGGCAAATAACAAGATTGGCATGATTCTCTCAGATCAGTACCCAGGTATCAATTCAAAGGATTTCAAAAGATTTTTGGACGAAAAAGACATTCCAATAATTTTTACTGCCGCGGACTCCCCCTTTAACAATGGTTTAAATGAAAGACTGAATCAAACGTTGGTCAATAGAATTAGATGCAAAATAAACGAAAAGGAATCCAAAGTAGCATGGACAACTATAGCACAAAATTGTGTAAAAACTTATAATGAAACGGAGCATACTGTCACTGGATATGCTCCTAAATATCTTCTGTACGGTGCAGATGTTACAATCTTGCCTAATGAATTGAAATTAAGAAAAACTGAGTACGATTTGATTGAAGACAGGAAAAAAGCTCTAGAAAATACAATTAAATCACATAATTATAATAAGACGATTTATGATAAAAATCGAAGACATATAGACTTCAAGGTTGGCGATACTGTTTATGTGAATAATGGAAATAAACTGAATCGCAAGAAGCTTGACGAATTGAGAATTGGACCTTATATTATAATAGAAAAAATATCAAACTCGATTTATAAGATAAACACAAATTACAAGAAATCAGAGTCTAATTTTTTCCATGTCTCGAAACTGACTCCAGCGCCTGCTTTTGAAGTTGATGAAGATATATAATTAAGCGTGTTGTATATTTGCTGCGGGTGGGGAGATGTAAAGAAAAATATATTTTTCTTTGATTTTTAGTCTATGGAACTCTAATCTTTTATAGAACTAAAACTAGAATCTTTGGTCGAAATGTCAATGTCAATTGTGAATACACGCGGTTTTTACTGTCAAGAGAAGTAAGAAGATTTAATATCGTTTCTTTATCCAATTAAAGAAATATCTAAGGAGTGCAAATCATCTTATATATATAATAGATAGAATATATATTTTTTTTTATAAAATAAAACTCTATCCTATTATAACTACTAAA
>JAGSMZ010000075.1:0-72500 GCA_029286645.1 Papilio protenor | reverse complement strand
TACGCAAATTCTTTTGTTTGAAATATATATTTTTTTCTTTTATAAAGATTATGCATATCATATTTCATCAGTGAAGTGTACCGTGGAACTTTTACAATCACAGACTTATAAGCCTATGACATTTGATGAACATTAAAACTAGCCTTAATTAGTTAATGTTATGTTATAATTGTTTTTTATCTATACTAATATAATAAAGCGTAAACACACACACTTCTTTGTTGCCCAAGATGTCAGCAATTACAGCATATTTTTGAATGATTCTTTTTGTAATAAAAAGCCCTACACTTACGTCATGCTTTAGGCTATATATTTTTACGCCATTAAACTTAGGCGGTAAATATTTTGGATAAAAACCCTAATGTGGGAAAGAGACCATAAGTTGCTGCCAACATCAAGGAAGGAAGATTGCCAAGGTTTGTCATGTCATGTCATTTTGACATTTGCAATTGATAATTTGACAAATGTAAACAATAAAATGATTTTTTTATAATTTTATGCGGATGAAGTCGCATGGGAACAGCTAGTACTTATTATTAATTTAAAAACTTTTTAATAAAAAACAAAACCGACTTCCAAACAAAATACACTAAAAACAAAATCTTCTCAAAAAAACAGTACACTAAAAAGTAACGAAATAATTACTTGAAAATAGTAAACCTCCCTTATTGTAGCTGTAATGTCTATATTGTACAATTATTATCACTTTGATGTCGGTGTCAGCCGAGGTATATGCAGTGATATTTCTACGTAAGGTTTTCTACATTTTTACCATAACAATTGACAATTGAAAGTATAGTAACGTTTTTAGTAATGACTGACACCGACTTCAAAGTAATAATAATCTATATCTATATCTATATCTATACTAATATTATAAAGAGGAAAACTTTGTATTTTTGTATTTTTGTATTTTTGTATGTATTGAAATAACTCAAAAACTACTGAGCCGATTTTAAAAATTCTTTCACCATCAGAAAGGTAATTTATCTGTGAGTAACATAGGCTATATTTTATTATTAATAATGTTCAGGAACTATTAATAAACAGCGTGTTTCTGGACGCCGGCGTTAAAACTCACTAAACTTTAACTTTTCTCGGCTTACGCTGCCTAAACCGTTAGAGGTATATAAAATGATGTATGAAAGAATTGTAGATCTTAAAAAGTTCTACAGAAAAGTGCGCGATAGCATATATCTATCTTTAACGGTTTTCTTACAATAACCACTTTTGTGTTTACAAAATGAATTAAAAATCCAACGCTATTTGCAGCGTTCTTTTATTGGTTTCAATATTAATCCTTATCCAAATAAATGCGTTTGTTATCAGGAGAATTTAATGTAGAATAAAACTGTCATTTACAGTATTAAAATTGGACTAATAGTTTAGAAGATATCGCGAACACAAACAATAAGGGTAACCGAAAAATCAGCTTACAAGCTACCGGACTTAGAAATTTGGAATCTTGCATCGGTAGATTTCTGTTATTACGTAGATTACTACTAAGTTAATACTTTTGGTAATAGGTTGAAAAAAAGGGCGAACGTAATAGGTTATATTTGTAATTTCACGCGGGCGAAGTCGCGAGCAACGGCTCGTTGTACAATATAGACATAACAGCTACAATAAGGGAGGTTTACTATTTTCAAGTAATTATTTCGTTACTTTTTAGTGTACTGTTTTTTTGAGAAGATTTTGTTTTTAGTGTATTTTGTTTGGAAGTCGGTTTTGTTTTTTATTAAAAAGTTTATTTATTTCTCGATTTTTAGTGAATCTAGACATCGCAGTATGATAATCACTAGCTTTCAAACAAATAATGAGTTATCTAAATCGATTATCTAAGAAATTAAGTAAAGAACTAATACATCGTTGCGATCATTCACTCATAATTCGGTGCGGCCACGCGCCGCTGTTGCCCGTGAGTTTTAATATTTTGATAACTTCTAGAATCTTCCACAGAATTACGTACTGTAAAAGGCAATTATGATCTACATATAATACTCTATCGTGAAAACATATTTATTTGGATAAGGATTCATACCAAATAAGAATAAAAGCGTTTTAAAAGTCGATTGCACTTATTTGACGGTTTTCTCGAAACAAACGGTTATTGTGCGACAACCTTAATAGATAGATATATGCTATCGCAGACTTTAATTCAGCTAATTGAATGACCTACAATTCTTTCATACATCATTTTTATGTAGGTCTTATAGTTTAGGCTACGTAAGCCAAGAAAGCAAACTTTGTTACAAGTTGGTATTTTTTTCTGCGACTCGTAATTTGCTATTTATGATATCTCCTAAACTATTTATCGGAATTACACAGTTCCAAGAGTATTTATAATCTACATTAAATTCTCTTGATGATGGACACATTTATTTTGATAAGGATTCATACCGAACACGAGTAATAGCGTTGAAAGTGGGGTATAGATTTTGATCGAAATTTTAATGAAAAAAGTGGTTATTGTGCGACAACCTTAATAGATAGATATATGCTATCGCTGACTTTTATTTAGCAAATTTAAAGGGCTACAATTCTTCCATACATAATTTTGTGTAAGTCTTATAGTTTAGGCTACGTAAGCCAAGAAAGCAAACTTTGTTACAAGTTGGTATTTTTTTCTGCGACTCGTAATTTGCTATTTATGATATCTCCTAAACTATTTATCGGAATTACACAGTTCCAAGAGTATTTATAATCTACATTAAATTCTCTTGATGATGGACACATTTATTTTGATAAGGATTCATACCGAACACGAGTAATAGCGTTGAAAGTGGGGTATAGATTTTGATCGAAATTTTAATGAAAAAAGTGGTTATTGTGCGACAACCTTAATAGATAGATATATGCTATCGCTGACTTTTATTTAGCAAATTTAAAGGGCTACAATTCTTCCATACATAATTTTGTGTAAGTCTTATAGTTTAGGCTACGTAAGCATAGAAAGCAAAAAAGACACCAAATTTCGTCACGCAATTTTGAGCTAAACTATTTAACTACGCCGTAGTCTTTGACTCCAAAAATCAAACAAAAAAATGGGACCCACCTGCAAGCACTACCTCTCGGATAAAAAAAGAATTTTCAAAATCGGTCTACCAGGGGCGGAGTTATGCCGTAACACACATAAAAAAAAAAAAATAAAAAAAAATAAAAAATATATGAACGAATTGAGTACCTCCTTCTTTTGGGAAGTCGGTCAAAAAGATCAGTTCTTTGTGTAATAGAATTAAATTGTTCCTTAATTCATTTCATGAAAAAGTGTTAGTATTAATATTAATTATTAAATAGATTATTTTTGTATTAATAAGTTTGTGTTTATGCCATTTTTCATTTAATACTTATTTTATATGGGAGAAAGTTTATTATAATAAAATTACTTAATTTTGTTGTTGGATTATAGTATAATCCTATACAAATTATTGGGTATATCTATCCAATTGCATAAGTTTATATTTACTTTAGGTAGATCTATAATTGATTAATTTGTAATGTGTAAGAATATTAGAATAAATTTATCTTTTGTGATATCATCATCACCAGCTCACTATATGTCTCCATCGAGGGGCTCGGAGCCTACCCTAAGTTAGGGTGACTAGGCCATAGTCAACCACGCTGGCCAAGTGTTGATTGACTTCACACATATCTTTGAATTTCTTCACCGATATGTGCAGGCATCACGATGTTTTCCTACACAGTAAGAAGGTCAGGTAAATTATGTACATATGAAAATTCGAAAATCACATTGGTACGGCAGGATTCGAACCCAAGACCTGTAGATTACAAGTCAAGTCAAACCACTGAGCAACCAACGCTCCTAAACCACTGAGCTGACTTTTGTGATATCAAAGTAAATAATAAAAAATGTTTATTAAGTTAATTATTCTATTATAATATACACTATGATGTGTGTATAAGAAAATGTTGTATAATTTAAGATTACCTAATTATTTTCACTAGTAACTTCCTTGTGTTGCTCGTTACTATTTGTTTTCTATACTAATATTATAAAGAGGAAAACTTTGTATTTTTCAGAAAGGTAATATATCTGTGAGTAACATATGCTATATTTTTGACCGACTTCCCAAAAGAAGGAGGTACTCAATTCGTCCATATGTTTTTTTTTTTTTTTTTTTTTTTTTTTTTTTTTTTTTTTTTTTTATGTGTGTTACGGCATAACTCCGCCCCTGGTAGACCGATTTTGAAAATTCTTTTTTTATCCGAGAGGTAGTGCTTGCAGGTGGGTCCCATTTTTTTTGTTTGATTTTTGGAGTCAAAGACTACGGCGTAGTTAAATAGTTTAGCTCAAAATTGCGTGACGAATTTGGTGTCTTTTTTGCTTTCTATGCTTACGTAGCCTAAACTATAAGACTTACACAAAAATTATGTATGGAAGAATTGTAGCCCTTTAAATTTGCTAAATAAAAGTCAGCGATAGCATATATCTATCTATTAAGGTTGTCGCACAATAACCACTTTTTTCATTAAAATTTCGATCAAAATCTATACCCCACTTTCAACGCTATTACTCGTGTTCGGTATGAATCCTTATCAAAATAAATGTGTCCATCATCAAGAGAATTTAATGTAGATTATAAATACCCTTGGAACTGTGTAATTCCGATCAATATTTTAGGAGATATCATAAATAGCAAATTACGAGTCGCAGAAAAAAATACCAACTTGTAACAAAGTTTGCTTTCTTGGCTTACGTAGCCTAAACTATAAGACCTACATAAAAATGATGTATGAAAGAATTGTAGGTCATACAATTACCTGAATTAAAGTCTGCGGTAGCATATATCTATCTCTTAAGGTTGTCGCACAATAACCGTTTGTTTCGAGAAAACCGTCAAATAAGTGCAATCGACTTTATTTAAAACGCTTTTATTCTTATTTGGTATGAATCCTTATTCAAATAAATATGTTTTCACGATAGAGTATTATATGTAGATCGTAATTGCCTTTTACAGTATGTAATTCTGTGCAAGATTCTAGAAGTTATCAAAATATTAAAACTCACGGGCAACAACGGCGCGCGGCCGCACCGAATTATGAGTGAATGATCGCAACGATGTATTAGTTGTTTACTTAATTTCTTAGATAATCGATTTAGATAACTCATTATTTGTTTGAAAGCTAGTGATTATCATACTGCGATGTCTAGATTCACTAAAAATCGAGAAATAAATAAACTTTTTAATAAAAAACAAAACCGACTTCCAAACAAAATACACTAAAAACAAAATACACTAAAAACAAAATCTTCTCAAAAAAACAGTACACTAAAAAGTAACGAAATAATTTCTTGAAAATAGTAAACCTCCCTTATTGTAGCTGTTATGTCTATATTGTACAATTATTGTTACTTTGAAGTCGGTGTCAGTCATTACTAAAAACGTTACTATACTTTCAATTGTCAATTGTTATGGTAAAAATGTAAAAAACCTTACGTAGAAATATCACTGCATATACCTCGGCTGACACCGACATCAAAGTGATAATAATTGTACAATATAGACATAACAGCTACAATAAGGGAGGTTTACTATTTTCAAGAAATTATTTCGTTACTTTTTAGTGTACTGTTTTTTTGAGAAGATTTTGTTTTTAGTGTATTTTTATTATTACTTATGTTTAGGAACTATTAATAAACAGCGTGTTTCTGGACGCCGGCGTTAAAAACTCACTAAACTTTAACTTTTATCGGCTTACGCTGCCTAAGCCGTTAGAGGTATATAAAAATGATGTATGAAAGAATTGCAGATCTCAAAAAGTTCTACAGAAAAGTCCGCGATAGCATATATCTATCTTTAACGGTTTTCTTACAATAACCACTTTTTTGTTTACAAAATGAATTAAAAACCTTACGCTATTTGCAGCGTTCTTTTATTGGTTTCAATATTAATCCTTATCCAAATAAATACGTTTGTTATCAGGAGAATTTAATGTAGAAAAAAATTGTTCTTTCCAGTATTTAAATTGGACTAATAGTTTAGAAGATATCGCGAACAAACAATAAGGGTAACCGAAAAATCAGCTTACAAGCTACCGGGCTTAGAAATTTGGAATCTTGCATCGGTAGATTTCTGTTATTACGTAGATTACTACTAAGTTAATACTTTTGGTAATAGGCTGAAAAAAGGACGAACGTAATAGGTTATATTTGTAATTTCACGCGGGCGAAGTCGCGAGCAACAGCTAGTCATTTATAATTGTGTAGTTACATTTCTATTTCATTAGTTTTTGTTTTTGTTTTATAAATTGTTTATTTCTAAAAAATGTCAAAAGAGGAGGAACTACAAAAACAAATTTTGGTATTAATTTTTTTTATTATAAACCAACAGGACAAAATTATGATACACATTTTTACACAATACAAGTAACATGCAGATAATTTTTCCTAATTATAGGTTTACACGACATACATAGAAAAATAACAAGGCCTAATTTTAGGCCCTTTCCCTTTCCACCCTTTTCTTAAGAGGAAAGGATGGGAAGGAAAAGTGGATTTGACGGTGGAGACGCATAGGAAGGGGAAATATCCTCTTTATGTGCGTCCCCTCCGTCGATTAAGGGTAGGCAACGCATCTGCAATTGCGGATGTTTATGGGCAGCGGTCGCTTCGCTATTTTGGCGGA
The DNA here is from genome assembly GCA_029286645.1 of Papilio protenor. NCBI lineage: Eukaryota > Metazoa > Arthropoda > Insecta > Lepidoptera > Papilionidae > Papilio > Papilio protenor. The sequence goes on along the minus strand of JAGSMZ010000075.1, from coordinate 65,853 downwards.
TTGAGGTGGCCGCTTGCTCGTTTGCCAACTTATACTATAAAAAAAAAGAAAAAAACAACAACAACAACAGTAGACAGAATATGTTTTTATCTTTTTTTTATTGAACCCAAAACGTAAAATTTAAATTTAAGTGGTAGCCTCTCGTAGATATTTTTTAAATGTTGGCCATTTGTTGGAGAAGATGTCCATTATAGGCCTTTTATCTCTGGCTCCTTTGACCCACACACAAGAGTTATGCAAAGCGTTGTATGTGGCCATTAGCCGATTAAGAAAACAATTAGAAATTTTAAAGAAACCAGACCTTCAGGTCATGGGGGTATCAGTTAAGTTATCAGTTTTGGAGGGACAATTTGAGATAGCGGGTATTACACAGGATGCATCCAAATATGGTCATGTGCTTGCAAAATTGGATGCTCATCTGGCTGTCGAGATTGAAGATATTTTATCAAATCCACCAGCCAAGGACCAATATGAGCATATAAAGACAGAGCTCAGCAAGCGTTTCTCAACTTCTAAGAAACAGCGTACTCTTCAGCTGTTGAGCGAAGAACAAAGAGGAGACCGAAAGCCTACAGTGTTCCTCCGCCACTTACGAAATCTGACTAGACCCAAAGGAGATGATGCGTCGGCTGCCAGCAGAGGTGCAGCGCATTTTAATGGCACAAGAAGACCTGCCGCTAGTAAAAGTAGCTGAAATAGCTGATAATATAATGGACACAATACCTGACACCCATACTACGGTAAACGAGGCTACGGTTTCGTCCCCAGTGAACATAGAAATGCTGGTACGCCGTATTGATGATTTGAGCAGAAAGATTGAAACACTTTGCAAAAACAATACATGCAACTCTCGCTCAATCTCGCGCTCAAGACCAAGAGATTTATCATCATCTCGTTCCGGCACGCGCATCTGATGGTAATACAAGAAATATGCCAGCAAGGCCAGCAAATGGAATAAGATTACCAAAGAGGGTACTCGACCGCCTCCGGAGAGATTATCAGCACTGCTAGTTTCCTTTGCCCAAAACTGTTGGAGGTCTTCGAAGATTTTTGGGCATGGTAAATTTTTACCGCCGTTTCCTACCAAATGCGGCTTAACTACAAGCACCTTTGAACGAAGTTCTCGCTTCATCGCAGCTTAAAGGTCCTAAACACGTACCTTGGACACCGGAACTCAAACTCGCATTCCAGCGGTGTAAGGATCATCTCGCTGAAGCAATGACGCTAGCTCATCCAATACCTGACGCGAAACATGGTCTCTTTACGGACGCTTCATCAAGCCATATTGGTGCATGTATACAACAAATTGACTACCACTGGCAGCTCCTAGCTGTTTATATACCTCTAACGGTTTAAGCAGCGTAAGCCGAGAAAAGTTAAAGTTTAGTGAATTTTAACGCCGGCGTCCAGAAACACGCTGTTTATTAATAGTTCCTAAACATTAGTAATAATAAAATATGTTACTCACAGATAAATTACCTTTCTGATGGTGAAAGAATTTTTAAAATCGGCCCAGTAGTTTTTGAGTTATTTCAATACATACAAAAATACAAAGTTTTCCTCTTTATAATATTAGTATAGAAGTATAGATAAAACCATAGGCCTCAATTGAAACCGAATTAAATTCTACGGGTCTTCTACCACGAACTCTACGTCAACTAAAAAATAAATTTGAAAACTGCGGCATAACGAAGAGAAGCATCACTTGGAACTCATTAAATTAAGTTTAGAAATAGACGTTTTGGTAAAGAAATTAAATAATTATTCTTTATCAAAATAGGTTTTTATTTATGTCTGAACTAGTCTACGAAAATAGTTATTAATTATTTATATTAGGGTCACTGGTCTTGATGACACGGTGACTCCTGAGGAAGTTGCGGCCATGTTGGCGACGGCGGAGCGATGCTCCCCCAGCTCCGTTAAGGTGGGTCGCATCCGGCCCAGCTTCTGGGGCGGAAATTCAGTCCTCGCAAGATGTCCTGCGGCGGCTGCAGTAGCAGCAATAAAGGTGGGAAGGGTACCCATCTGGCGAATGGGCCGCACTATATCGGCCCTACTCGTGGGATCAATATATGGACGGTTTAAACGAAAAACCTAAATAAAAACATCGATGAAAGAGAAGGAGAGCATTCCTCCTTTGGACATGTCCTTCTCGAGTGTTGGAAGTGGAAGACCATGAGGAGGAGGCAGACAACTGCGGAGCCATACTCAGAAGACTGACCAGATCAAGAAGATAACCCTGCGATTCAATTCAGGGGACACAAAAAAGAGGGCGCTGAACATCTCGCGCCGAGGATCAAGCGGTAACCGTCGCTCAGACCAGTCGATATTTTAAGCGCTCTTCGCCCTAAAAACTCTCGAAGTCAACAAAGTGTCGAATGTCAGTGGTGTGACATATCGTCAGACGCGCCTCAACGTGATTTTGTTAATTATTTTTTCCTTTTTAAGAGTAAAGGAATCGGCCGTAATGGCGGACAAAGCTAATACAGGTGAAACACCAGCCCAAAATGCATCAGCGCTCTCCCAAGAACGACCCAAAAAGCCAAAGAAGAAGGTTAACTACCCTCGACCTAAGAATAAAATCCAGAAAACAGTTCCTAAACCTACACATCAATCAGTCCGATGGGTTATGGACCTGAACTTCCCTCCAGGCGAACATCAATCACGACCGCGTCCCGTCTGGGGATGACTGGGTCGGGGATACTGATGACGAGGTTGCATTAAAATCCCGGTCCATTGTGGGTTCCCCGGCTCTTGTCGACGACATCGGGGTGGTCGACCTATACCTTCTCGCCAAAATCGGAGTCTCACCGACTTCGAGGATTTCCTCCCGGAAATCAGTATGTTTCGACTTATTGCAACGCCAGCGCCATCGTATGCCGAGTAGTATAATCGTGCAGGCGGCGCATTGATGCAACTGATTAGTTACGCCGCTTGTCAATAGATGGCGCCGTGGTTCACCTACGTGTGATCGACGCCAGAGACAGACCAGTTATCTTTGTTGAGATTGGTGGTGTAAATGGTTCTGTATTCCTTGACAGCTGTACTAAATCCAGCATTGCGTCGTACTCATTGTATTGCCAATTGAGAACGAAAGAATTCCCTTTCCGAGAGTATGATGTTGGTGTAACATTGGCTGTTAGCGACTTGAAACATCGGAAGGTGCTGGTCACTGAGGCACCTGTGAAAGTTCACGATCGTATCGTCATGACAACTTTTCTGTTCTTCCCTGACTCACATAGTTCCAGAACACTCCTCGGTGTTGGATTTATTCAGGATGCCCACATCGAGATAAGTCTACCACAGAGTATATAGCACTTTACTGAAGACCCAACCCAAGTTTTCGAGCTGTAACCCTGAAAGTTTCGTTGACCACAATATGAAAACGTCATTGGCTGCATTTACGTCGGATGACTATCCATTATTGTCACCATCGTTACCGGAGGAAACTCTCATATCACAATCATACGGTCCTCTGATTAGGATTGATGCTCCGTCGCCTCCCAAGAAAAGACCTGAACCTGTATACCTAGCAAATCATTCTCCCATATTGGACGCCTTGTACGAAGATGCAAGGACATGTCTTCAAGATTATGACACGGAGGACGAGCTAGATGACGTTGACGATGCGCTCTTTCCGTCAACTTCCTTTTCATCGGTCGATGTGACAATATTAAACGACTTCTTAGCTAAAAAAAACAATACGTCTTCAAGGCTAACGGAGAACTAGTCCAGAATTTTGGACACGCGATCGAAACGGGGGATCACAAACTGATTTCTGTGCCACCGTATTGTTTGTCGCCGTTTAAGTTTGAGATTTTAAGAGAAGCATGCCGAAGAAGCAGTCTGTCTTTAACGCCGGCTCTCCACAAGCAACTAGGGCTCGTGCCCGACCACACAAGCAAACTAAAGAGGAGGATTATGTCTCACTTGTCGGGACGCCTGCGTGGACATAGGGGGAGAGTTGTAACGAGATAAACGAAGACTACTCGCGCCATCGTATGCCGAGTAGTATAATCGTGCAGGCGGCGCATTGATGCAACTGATTAGTTACGCCGCTTGTCAATAGATGGCGCCGTGGTTCACCTACGTGTGATCGACGCCAGAGACAGACCAGTTATCTTTGTTGAGATTGGTGGTGTAAATGGTTCTGTATTCCTTGACAGCTGTACTAAATCCAGCATTGCGTCGTACTCATTGTATTGCCAATTGAGAACGAAAGAATTCCCTTTCCGAGAGTATGATGTTGGTGTAACATTGGCTGTTAGCGACTTGAAACATCGGAAGGTGCTGGTCACTGAGGCACCTGTGAAAGTTCACGATCGTATCGTCATGACAACTTTTCTGTTCTTCCCTGACTCACATAGTTCCAGAACACTCCTCGGTGTTGGATTTATTCAGGATGCCCACATCGAGATAAGTCTACCACAGAGTATATAGCACTTTACTGAAGACCCAACCCAAGTTTTCGAGCTGTACCCTGAAAGTTTCGTTGACCACAATATGAAAACGTCATTGGCTGCATTTACGTCGGATGACTATCCATTATTGTCACCATCGTTACCGGAGGAAACTCTCATATCACAATCATACGGTCCTCTGATTAGGATTGATGCTCCGTCGCCTCCCAAGAAAAGACCTGAACCTGTATACCTAGCAAATCATTCTCCCATATTGGACGCCTTGTACGAAGATGCAAGGACATGTCTTCAAGATTATGACACGGAGGACGAGCTAGATGACGTTGACGATGCGCTCTTTCCGTCAACTTCCTTTTCATCGGTCGATGTGACAATATTAAACGACTTCTTAGCTAAAAAAAACAATACGTCTTCAAGGCTAACGGAGAACTAGTCCAGAATTTTGGACACGCGATCGAAACGGGGGATCACAAACTGATTTCTGTGCCACCGTATTGTTTGTCGCCGTTTAAGTTTGAGATTTTAAGAGAAGCATGCCGAAGAAGCAGTCTGTCTTTAACGCCGGCTCTCCACAAGCAACTAGGGCTCGTGCCCGACCACACAAGCAAACTAAAGAGGAGGATTATGTCTCACTTGTCGGGACGCCTGCGTGGACATAGGGGGAGAGTTGTAACGAGATAAACGAAGACTACTCGCGCCATCGTATGCCGAGTAGTATAATCGTGCAGGCGGCGCATTGATGCAACTGATTAGTTACGCCGCTTGTCAATAGATGGCGCCGTGGTTCATCTACATGCCGCTATCAATGTATGATGATGGTTTCGTGACCTCGGCCGCCCTGTCCAACTTTGATGTGTGCTTACAGTAGGGACGAGGGACTACTCTAGGCACTCTTGGTGCTTCAACCATTGTTTGAACACACAAGGGTCCTCAGGGCAGCAAGAACTCGCCATAACATATATGCGCCTTACCTCTGCTGAGGTCATATATGCTAACGGCGATTTAAGTTGCTAAAATGAAAGATTTGACTTTGATTAGTGAAATTAAACACAGTGTTTAAGAAAGAACTTGTAGCGAATACGCTAGTTAATCGATTATAATTCGACACCCGCGCACTCTGGTGTGGCGCGTAAAAACGCAGGGGCCAATGAGGGAGCGCGGACGCTTGACAGAAGATACAATATGGCGTAAGATAAGATTCAATGTAAGTTTAACTGTGTGTCCTATAAAGTAAATGAATGTTATAGCCATTGTCATAGACTTTTATTCAACATAATCCCATAAACTGTTTAAGAAAGAAAAAAAGAGTCATATTACAAGTGTATAGCGACCTCCGACTCTCCCTTTTACATCTTGGGAAGGAATAAACCGTATTATTTACAAACTGATTGTTCTGGCGTTGGATTGGCTGGTGTTTTATATCAATTGAATGATAAAAGTGGGATGCAAATTTTAAATTATCATAGTAAAGTATTAAAAGGTGCTGAGTTAAATTGGACAGTAACTGAGCAGAGTTTTATGCTGTTATAAGTTGTTTGAAAAAGTTTGAAACTTACTTGAGGGGAAGTAAGGTTAAAATTTTAACTGATCATAAAGCATTATCTATATCTATACTAATATTATAAAGAGGAAAACTTTGTATTTTTGTATTTTTGTATTTTTGTATTTTTGTATGTATTGAAATAACTCAAAAACTACTGCGCCGATTTTAAAAATTCTTTCACCATCAGAAAGGTAATTTATCTGTGAGTAACATAGGCTATATTTTATTATTACTAATGTTCAGGAACTATTAATAAACAGCGTGTTTCTGGACGCCGGCGTTAAAAACTCACTAAACTTTAACTTTTCTCCGCTGCCTAAACCGTTAGAGGTATATAAAAATGATGTATGAAAGAATTGTAGATCTTAAAAAGTTCTACAGAAAAGTGCGCGATAGCAATATCTATCTTTAACGGTTTTCTTACAATAACCACTTTTGTGTTTACAAAATGAATTAAAAAATCCAAACGCTATTTGCAGCGTTCTTTTATTCGTTTCAATATTAATCCTTATCCAAATAAATGCGTTTGTTATCAAGAGAATTTAATGTAGAATAAAATTGTCATTTACAGTATAAAATTGGACTAATAGTTTAGAAGATATCGCGAACACAAACAATAAGGGTAACCGAAAAATCAGCTTACAAGCTACCGGACTTAGAAATTTGGGAATCTGCATCGGTAGATTTCTGTTATTACGTAGATTACTACTAAGTTAATACTTTTGGTAAAAGGTTGAAAAAAAGGGCGAACGTAATAGGTTATATTTGTAATTTCACGCGGGCGAAGTCGCGAGCAACGGCTCGTTATTTATAAATATGAAATTATTTAATGGCAGAATTACAAGATGGATATTGTATGAGCAATATAGACATGACATACATGAAAAGAGCCAAGTAGTCAAAATAAATATGCTCAAGCCAGCCACCGGCATGGTGCTTACAAGGTGTTCAAGCAGTCAAGTGGATCGATGGGGTACACCCGTGCGGAAAAGTCATCTGAAGTGATTGCTTGTAAGACAACGGGAAAACACAACGGGCGTGTCAATTTTGGTTAGCGAACAGCGTCGCTCGAAATTCGGTTACGCGTTTGGAATTATTACGTTGCATACGGGTGCATCTTCAGGTATCGCTGGCGCCTATAGACTTGACAGAACCAGACTTGACACGATTGAGACTGACAAAGACCAGGACTGCAGGTGAGGAGATCATCGAGCTGGTAAGTACCCATTCACCCTCAGTTTACAATCTTATGCCCTCCGGTGCATTCGTAGTTTAAGGGTAGGTTGTACCACGGGACCTGCACCCGTGCAGCGGTAAAATCTGTTAAAGTTTTATCGCCGCAGTACTAGTAAAAGCCCATTGTACCTATGCATCCGTACGTACCAATAAGATGTTAATTTTTAAACAGCCTTTTCAAATATCTCGTATAACTGGTCGTTAACTGGAGTTGCTGCTCGTCAAATATTTGGCAAAACCCTACGTAATATTTTATGTTCCCAAAGGGTCACACTGCATCAGCTTCTTTTGGACGGTGGTGACCGAACTCCAGTCGCTTGCTTCGGTTGGGACATACGAAAGCGATGGGCGCTCCCGGCGGAAGGGTTTGCAGCCCGACCGCCACTGGGTATTAACAAGCAACGGAATCAGGAAAAAATCTGGTCACCCCGACCTCCCACAGGAGTCGGGGAGCTTTACCCATTCTCCGGCCACTCGAACCGGGTCTCGGCCCAGGAATCGGTGGCTGGTTGAACGTGTGCGGTGTGTGAACGCTCGTTCATCACCAAAACGGGTTTAGGAGTGCACAAACGTCGTGCCCACCCGTTGGAGACGAATGTGGAAGGGACACACTCATCGGTTAAGCGCAGATGGCGTGAAGAGGAAGTGGCCTTGAAGGTATGCACGGAAGCGAAGTTACTCGAAGAGACCGGCCGCTATACAAATGTATACCTGCTCAATTGCATGACGGGGTTCCGCAGAACCCTTGGAGCAATCAAAGGAAAGCGACGTGGTAGTGATTACCGGAGCCTGGTACAAAAGTGCCGGAAGGAATTAACAAAGTACATAATGCGCGGCTCGACTCATACACGACCTCCTTTTGGTAGTAGCGGCGAGAGCGCGATATGAGCTGGGAGCCAAGAGCGCGAAACGCTTCCGCTTCAACAAATCGAACGTGACGTAGGCCGACAACGAAAATGCCGGATTGTCGAGCCGCAAGCGGCGGAGATTCAGATTCACCATCATTCAGCAGCTGAAGTAATAGACGACGCGCATAGGCGTGTCGGGCACACGCTAGAAGCGGTGTCATGTCTCCGGGCCACAGGTTAAGAGAGCTTTTACTTCCGACGAGTCGAAGGCCGCCAGCTGCGATTGGAAGTCGCGTCATGTTCCTTGTTAGCTTAAAGCGGAAATAAACTCTTTGTCTTCTTGTCATACAAATATTATAAAGAGGAAAACTGTTAGATTGTAATGAATAGGCTCAAAAACGACCCGTATTTAAAAATTCTTTCACCATTTGAAAGCTACATTATCCACGAGTAACATAGGCTAAATTTTATTTTGGAAAAAATAGCGTTCCGTAAAATATTTGAGATTTTCGGACAAAGGTGTAAAAATCAACCAGAAAAGTGACTTATTTTGCGTACTGTTATATCCGCAACTAGTATGTAGAAATGTTTAGTCTAAGTTTTAATATTAAGTCATAGCATTTTAAGTTTGTATAAGTAGGCTTATCGTTTAGGAAGCAAGGCAGTCTGCCGTGACACTCCAGATACTCACTACGCGTGAGCGGGTCTCCGGATCCTCAGATCTCCGGATCTTCGTATCCAAGTGTATCCTAAGTTCATTGTATTACTATATTTTATAATTAATAAATATAATTCCCTTTTTTAAAAAGGTGTTTGTGAATTCTCTCGTAACAGTACGCTGCCTAAAGTATAAAAAATAGAAATATAAAATTTCTAAATTTGCTTCTCCTGTCCCACTGGGTTGCCTGTAAGATATTGCTCATAGCAATAAGGCCGCCCTTGCACATATTTTGTTTTTAGTATAATAGTTTAAACATCTGTATTATTGGTATTTAATTTTGTGCATAAAGTTTTAAACAAATAAATTATTGTAGATCATATAAATATCTACAAAATCTTGTCTTAGCTTTTAAGTACATATTTTGTAACTTTTGTGCAAAAATAAATAAAAAACTCCGAGACACATGTAACGTGTCTCTCAAGGACTACAAAAAAACCAAACGTCATCTTTCATTGTCACTGTCAGACACACGTCGTGCTTTGCTTCAAAAGTTTGTCTTCCTAACCTTCAGGAGCCGCTACAACCAACAAAAAACATTCCAACTAATAACCATCCATTATCTGGTCATTTTTAACAAATATACGTAAATACAAGTCTTTTTCAAATGACTTCTTTTGGAGCAAAAGAAATCAGGGAAGGTAATTTTATGCCCACTTTTAAAATTGAAGACAGGTGGATCATCTCATTGGCAGCCTTTTACCATCAGGCCAAAACCCCCAGTTCTTACAAATTTATTTTATTTTGATGCATCGCACCAACCTTCAAAATGGCTTTTCACACATGAACTTAGAACTCAACTCCTTAGATAACTTAAAGTTAATTATTCATTCAGATCGCACTCCACACACAGCACACAGAGGCATATATAATGCTCCTACTGTAAACAAGGTAACCGTTCTCTTGAAGGTCAGCTCAAGAGTTTCTGACCTACATAGGACCTATATGTGCAGGCATATTTTCCTTCACCCTAAGAATGTTGGGTAAATTATTTACATGAATATATCCAAAGAGATTCTATGACTTTTAGGGACAAATACCACATAACAATGAAACATTGAAAAACCAGCTAAAATAGCCAAAAAATCACCAAACTTTAGGCAATTTTTTATAAAATTATAATATTTGTAGGTATTTTATCAAAGAAAACTACTATATAATTTTATTTAATCGAAATAATTTAAAATTTACCTAAAAATCATCTTACTGTCAACAAGGTAGCCGTTCTCTTGGTCGGTGAAGACGGTCAGCTCAAAAGTTTCTAAACTACATTGGTATTATGAACCACCACAGTTTCCTATGTTTGTGAGAAGGTTATTTGACTATCCCTCAGCTGGGTTCTGCATAATAACTCTTTAGTGTATACAGTTTTATGCATTTAAATTAAGTTTAGAACTAACTCCTTAGATAACTAAAGTTAATTATTCATTCAGATCGCACTCCACACACAGCACACAGAGGCATATATAATGCTCCTACTGTAAACAAGGTAACCATTCTCTTGAAGTTCAGCTCAAAAGAGTTTCTGACCTACATAGGACCTATATGTGCAGGCATATTTTCCTTCACCCTAAGAATGTTGGGTAAATTATTTACATGAATATATCCAAAGAGATTCTATGACTTTTAGGGACAAATACCACATTTCAACAATTTTAAAAACATTGAAAACCAGCTAAAATAGCCAAAAAATCACCAAACTTTAGGCAATTTTTTATAAAATTATAATATTTGTAGGTATTTTATCAAAGAAAACTACTATACAATTTTATTTAATCGAATAATTTTAAAATTTACACCTAAAAATCATCTTACTGTCAACAAGGTAGCCGTTCTCTTGGTCGGTGAAGACAGTCAGCTCAAAAGTTTCTAAACTACATTGGTATTATGAACCACCACAGTTTCCTATGTTTGTGAGAAGGTTATTTGACTATCCCTCAGCAGGGTTCTGCATAACTCTAGTGTATACAGTTTTATGATACTTTAAATTAAGTTTAGAACTAACTCCTTAGATAACTAAAGTTAATTATTCATTCAGATCGCACTCCACACACAGCACACAGATGCATATATAATGCTCCTACTGTAAACAAGGTAACCGTTCTCTTGAAGGTCAGCTCAAGAGTTTCTGACCTACATAGGACCTATATGTGCAGGCATATTTTCCTTCACCCTAAGAATGTTGGGTAAATTATTTACATGAATATATCCAAAGAGATTCTATGACTTTTAGGGACAAATACCACATAACAATGAAACATTGAAAAACCAGCTAAAATAGCCAAAAAATCACCAAACTTTAGGCAATTTTTTATAAAAATATAATATTTGTAGGTATTTTGTAAAAGAAAAGTACTATACAATTTTATTTAATCAAAATAATTTAAAATTTACCTAAAAATCATCTTACTGTCAACGAGGTAGCCGTTCTCTTGGTCGGTGAAGACGGTCAGCTCAAAAGTTTCTAAACTACATTGGTCTTAATCCACTACAGTTTCCTATAATGTTTGTGAGGTATTTGACTATCCCTCAGCAGGGTTCTGCATAACTCTAGTGTATACAGTTTTATGCATTTAAATTAATGTTTAGAACTAACTCTAATCCATTGCATTATTAGAGATTTAATTAAATTATATTTCTCAGAATCAACAGACCGAGGGCTGGTGACTATGAAGCAAATGTTGACCCATCAAATATCTATCATCATCGGTCAAAGAAATTTAAATGCGATTATTATCACCACAAATACATCTTCCTGAAATCTGGATTTTCTTTTATAATACAGACACTCCAATTTTATTATATGTATAGATATAGATTAAATCTCACATAGGAATACTAGGAAACAAGACAGGCAAGTAGGTGGCTTTATCTGTACTAATATAATAAAGCGTAAACACGACTTTGTGGCGCAGGATGTCAGCTATCACAGCATATTTTTAATAATTCTTTGTTTAATAAAAAGCCCTACACTTCCGACACACTTTAGGCTGTATATTTTTACGCTATTAAACGAGGCACCACACCACACATTACTTTGTAACTAACAACTGTCTTGATCATTTCATTATCGAAAGTCTCACCAATCACGACACTATACTTCTAGTCATGGAAACTAAGCAAACAAAATCTACTAATACTGTTCCTGGAACTAATTACATTTTACAACAATTAAAATGTCAGCAGACCTATCAAAAATATTTGAAATCAATGATTGTAACTTGGCTACAGAAACTCAAGCAACCTTATACCTTGGTGCCAACAAAAACCTTGGCTCTCGATAGGACTTGTATGCACATGAAAAAGAATTCAATCTAATAATGAAACTTTTAACACATAAATGTTATACAAATCTCTGTAAAGCTGTTAAAGCTAAAGCTATTAAAGAAGTCTAAGGGAAGCTAGACAAGTTTCTAGCTCTACAGCCCTTTGTGGGCCTTGGCTAGCTAAGCTAGACAAGCTAGATATGAAAACATTGAAATTACACATTTTAAAACAACTCCCAAAGTAACATGGGATGTTATAAATAACAGTCAAAGTAAAAAATAAAGAAATATTCTTAGAACTTTTGGGTACTACGTTAGAAGAAGTTATCAAATACCAGACCATTTAGTCTATAGAATTGTGTCAAATCTATACTAATACTAATAAAAAAAATAAAGAAATATTCTTAGAACTTTTGGGTACTAAGTTAACAGAAGTTATCAAATACCATACCATTTAGTCTATAGAATTGTGTGAAATCTATACTATTACTAAAAAAAAATGTATTGAAATAATACAAAAACGACTGGATCAATTTAAAAAATTCTTTCATCGTTAGAAAGGTAATTTATCTGTGACTAACATAGACTATATTTTTCATTATTAACAGCTAGATATGAAATAAATTTGAATTTTAGTTTGTTGGTTCAAATACTCCAAATATATTGACATTCTTCTCAGATTGCAAAAAAATGTTTTCCTTCACAAAAATGTATGAAATAAAAAAAAACAGACGAATTGAGTACCTCCTTCTTTTGGGAAGTCGGTCAATAATTTCCAATTAAATAAACACACAAATCTGCAATTTTGTATTTCATCATCACAGTGAGGTCGGAGCCTAAGTGACTAGGTCTTAGTCAACCTGCAGGTTCACTTCACAAACATCTTTGAATTCCTTCACTGATATGTGCAGACATGTTTACCTGCATCCTAAGAATTGGGTAAATGTTACCTACATAATATCTAAAGACAGATTCTATGACTTAGGGACAAACAATGTTAACAATGTTGAAAAACCAGCTAAAATAGCCAAAAAATCACCAAACTTTAGGCAATTTTTTATAAAAAATATAATATTTGTAGATATTTTATCAAAGAAAACTACTATATAATTTGGTTTAATCAAAATGACAATTTAAAAGTATTTTATCTTAAAATCAACCAAATATTTACGAATCCAAAGCACTTTGAGAGATAAAGCACATAGTGACTCCCATAAGAATTTTCCATTTTTATTTGTTGCAAGATTTTTGCAAAAACGACCAAAAGACTACGAAAAAACACATTTTTGATATTGTTTTCCTTTTACCTTCACTTACAAGAATAAATCGTTAAAATAAGGAACATTTGATGCCATTTCTCAAAAATTGTTGTAAGTCATAAAATAATATTCAACTATTTATCCACAAATATAACCAAACAAAGTTTTAAAAACCATTTTGTACTGAATCGCATATTTTTTTTCATTTTAGCGGTAGTCGTTCAAACATGGATGAATATCAAAATTATTTCTATAAAAAGAAATTTAACTTTTTAGATTATTCGTAAAATACGACGATATACAACGAAAAAAAACACAATTTTACAACTCATGTAATAATTTGTAGCAGCCATTTTTTTAACAATTCGTGAGAAAGAACGAAAATTCTAGAAGACATTTTAAACAAATACCAGAACAAAACGTGAAAAACAAATACGACCAATACTTAACGAAGGAGAATTAAATAAAAGCACTTTTAGTGCGAAAAATTCCTTCAACGATCAAATCACACTTTAAAAAGAACTATTTATAACAAACAAATGATGCACAACCGAAACCGTTGTGTGAGAAAAATGCACTAACGTTTTTGTTTTTGTCTGGATCACATTATGCCAGTAGTGCTAGCATATTACTGGCGTAAAGGATAGAATACATATATCACATTCCAGTGACTGTCTTGTCTGTATGAAATATACTTTCAAGTGCTATAGCCATGTATGTCATACGTTAACTGGCGTATAAATAGATAGCTTGTCATTTGAGATTATGACATCTAAGTATATGCAAATTTACGCTTAGTTCGTCTTGATTCGACATGTTTAGTACAATATCGTGAACTGACATACAGGCTACTAATCCGTTTCACTTGATATTCAATCGCATTGTGCCAATAAATGGAATGCATTATTACCGTAACATTTAAAAACGAGTGAATTCCTACTAGGCCAGCACAGTTGGACAGCTGCACAGACCAGGCAGAGATGAAATATACTCACTGGCGTCAGTTAGTGACAACAATATGTCAGATGCATGTCAGTCCAGCTATAGAGCTCTATTGTCCAACTGGACTGACCGAGTGTGTACCATGCATTACGTGGACGCTTGCTGGCCGCAGTGAACCTAACCAATCCAATTGGCCAATCGGAAAATATGCGGAAGCGTCTTATTTTGACCAATGAGAAAGCTCCACGGATAAATATTGCCATTGTTATAATTTCAAAATTCCAGAAAAAATATCACAATATCGTAAAACATGCAGTTTAAATTGCTAATTGCCATGGGTCTGATGACGCTAAAGTACTATCATTTATTGTTTATGCATAACACAATTGTGTTGAAAAATGTAAAGTTTATTTAATCTTTACGTTATTCATCCCAAAATTGTAGTAAATTGTGTGCATGAATCAATTTACCTAATTACTTAGAGCACTAATCATAAGTTCTTAATGATTTTCTCTGCTCACGGCTTGTTCATATTTTCAACAAGGAAACATTTTGGATGAAAATAGGTAGTCCGGGATTCCTGGTAACACAAAAACCAAAAAGTAGAATCCACAGATCCACTAAACTAGTCCTAGAGTTTCTGTTTTTTGGGCTTGTGTATTTAAATGAAAAATTATTTATTAATTAAATCTTGTACGCTTCATTAAAAAAACGACATTTTAGAAGTAAATGAGCTGTTTATTTTTATCAAAAAAATATTTTTTAGTCTGGCGAAGACACCACAATCTGTTATTTGTTCTGTGACGTCACGCCGTTGAGTAGAATCTGTGGAAGTAGTTAGAAAACGAAAGTTGTCAAATTCAAATGCGATACAAAAAAATGATTTTGTATTTATTTACTAGTTTTCGCACGCGAATACGTCCGCGCGGAATTTAAAAAAAAAAACAAAAATAAATTTTAGTCCCTTTCTCTTTCCACCCTTTTCATAAGTGGAAAGGATGGGAAGCAAAAGTGGATTTGACGGTGGAGGAGACGCATAGGATGGGGAAATGTCCTCTTTATGTGCGTCTTCTCCTCCGTCAATAAGGGTAGACAACGCATCTGCAATTGCGGATGTTTATGGGCAGCGGTCGCTTTCCATTTCGGTGGATTCAGGTGGCCGCTTGCTCGTTTGCCACCTTATATTATATTAGCTGTTGTAATGTGTCTGTCAAAAGATTAAAAAAAAAAAAGAAAAACGTCATCTGTCACTTTTGACAGCCGACATACACGTGTTAAAAAAAGAACGTTGATCATTGATCATGATTATTCGCTGAGGCTTGAGTTTTCCATTATTATTGTTTATTGTTCCTCGTGACTACTGTTTTCCTCCTTTTGGATGTGGAAGTGTTGCTCCTACATGAGGCAGCGTAGTCGAAGGAGGAGTGTGCCGCCTGGGATCGGAGTACCTGCTGCCCAGGAGTTTAGGAAGCAGTCAAGAAGCCGAAGGCAGCCAATGAACTGAACCCAGCTGATGTGCTTGTCGCTTCCTTGTAAGCGAGGTTGATCGCTGTTTAAGTTTTTTTAAATTTATAGCTTAATAAAAGCAAAAATGTTATAACAAAAACTATTTTATTTTATGTATAACAGAACAACGCGACAATTGGCGCCCAACGTGGGGCCTCTATTTAAGGTACTGTTAATTTGATGGCTTGTTATATGCTTCTATTTCATTTTTCTTATTCCACTCTTAAATTAATTCATTTTAATTGTCATTCCATTATCACAAATCTAATTGCTGTTGTACATAGCTTATTTCAATAGATTTAGAGTTAATATATGTACATATTGAGTAATTTAGTAGCTTGTTTATGATATGTATTTGCTTATCATGGTAATTCATTATTAGGTAGCAATCACATCATACAATATCTTGTTTTTTATTTTTATTTTTTATTATCTAATTACACATGTTATGTGCTTGCCAATATATTTATTTTGCTTTCATCATGTTATTTTATATGTTGTTGGTAGTGTGTGCAATATGTCAATATATATAGTAACTGAAATTTATACAGCTGCGGTAACACACTCTTGTATTACATATAGTTATAATTTTGTAGACTACATAGAATTTTGTGTAAGAAGTACTTCTAGGCAGTAGATATATTATTAATATTATTATTTTTTTTTGCTTGTGTTAAGGAATAATTTTTTAATTACCCTTTTATGTTTATACTTAAATAGTTAGTTTTAGTTTTGTTTTTTTTTTTTTTTCTCTAATTTTACTTGCTCTGGTTATCAACTCTAATTAAGTTTACTTGGAACTTGTTGTTAACATATTTTTTTTAAACTTTTCTTCAATATGTCAAATGATATTCAATTTTTGTCTTTACAAAAAAGCGAATTAAGCTATGAGGTGGCTATTAGAGGTGGTACACCGGGGGATAATGTCCAAGAATTGCGAAGACAAATAGTCAAATTAGGTAATGTTATGCCTTCGGAGGATATTATTGAATCTGGCTTTGAATTTTCTGTAGATGTGGAGGGAGTAAAAGAAACTTTTGTAAAGGTTGATATGAACCTAAAATCTTTGTTAAGTAAATATGATAGAAATCTACACAAACGGACAAAAAATTTACTTTGTCACTTATATCATAGAATTCAACGTTTAGACCCAGCAGATAAAAAATCTGTTGATATTCTAGAATCTTTGAAGCTTAAGCTTAATGCAAATTTTAAAACTTTAGAACAACTTAAGCCTGCTAGCGAATCCACGTCAGAATTTAGTGAAAACGTTACAAGCGCCCCGCTGCCCGCACCACCCCTCTTAGTTACATGTGACAGATCTCAATTATCTGATCTAACTAGTATCAAATTTGACGGCAAATCATGTGTTCTGTCTTTTATACAACGCATGGATGAATTTATATTAGCTCGCGGTATACCTTCTTCTAAAATATTAGATTTTGGCACTGAAATTTTTACCGGCGACGCGTTACACTGGTTTCGAAGCGTTAGAGCTACCGCGTCATCTTGGGAAGTATTGTGCGAGTTATTAAAAGATGTTTTTGTCATACCGGATTATGATTATCGCTTGTTGGATGAGATAAAGGCGCGTACACAGGGGGAAACAGAAAATATTACTATTTATTTGTCGATAATGTCCGCTATGTTTTCCAGGTTGTTTAAAAAGCTTTCGGAAGAAGACCAATTAGAAATAATTATGCACAATATTAAGCCATGCTATGCAAGTGCTTTAATTGCAATTCCGGATCTTAAAACAATAAAAACGTTGCATTCGGCATGTAAAAATTATGAGAACATAAAGTCACGTCTTGCCAATTATCATGACCCTCCCAAATTAAGCCCTTCTACATTAGCCCCCGAATTTGCGTTCAAACCCGAAGTAAATTATACAGAAAAGAACAAGTTTAATTATTCTACAAATAGTAATTTTTTTAAGGAGACTAAAACTAACCCTACTTATAATAAACCTAATACTAGTAATTACAGTAAAAAATATTATGTAAACTCAAATAATAAACACATTTATGCCATGCAACAAAACGACACAAAACCCAAATTTTGCCCTCGTTGTCGATCTGATTCACACAATCTTAGACAGTGTACCCGGGAAAGAAAAATATTTTGTTTTAAATGTGGTCGCAATGATTATACATTTTATACATGTCCCGATTGCACAGGAACTCCGTCCACCTCAAAAAACGAATAAAGCAGAATTGTAGTAAGCTTATCAATGATTCACTTAATACAGACTGGAAGGAATGGCTAGAGTTTATCAATAATTTCTTTAACAGTTATACAGTTGCTACAATTCTGCATAACAAACCAAATAATGATTTACGACCGTATTTGCCTGTCTTGATAAGAAACGTACAAATTTGGGGATTACTAGATTCCGGCTCGGCTGTTACGTTATTAGGAAATAATGCACATTACTCAATTATTAATCAAGGATTTAATATGTGTTATGATGAGAAGATTACGATTACTGCGGCCGGTGGCCAAGTACTTGAGTGCTTAGGATATATAAATATTCCATTTTACTTTGAAAATAGGGAAGTCGTTTTAAAAACATTTGTCGTCCCAGAAGTACAAACACCATTAATTTTAGGGATTGATTTCTGGAAGCGTTTCCACATATGTCCCAAATATATAAATACAATCGAATATAAAACAGAACATCTTAATACTAATCCAACGGACGCTGATAGTCCAATTCAAATATATTCATATTCCAACTTGGATGAATCGCAACGCTTAAACATTGACAATTTAGTTGAAGAGTTTAAGGACATTTCTTCCGAACGTAAAGGCCTAGGCTGCACATCATTAGTATATCATAGCATTGATACAGGCGAAACTAAACCTATACGCCAGCGATATTACCGCATGTCTCCCGTTAAAAAAAAAATATTATGCGAACAAGTCGATGAGATGCTTTCATTAGACGTCATTCAACCATGCGAGAGTTCCTGGTCTTCGCCCGTGTTGGTCGTTAATAAAAAGAACGGTCAACCACGTATTTGTTTGGACAGCCGAAAATTAAACTCAGTTACTAAACGCGACGCTTACTCCTTGCCTTATGTTTCTGAGATACTTGATAATTTGCGTGATGCGAAATTTATTACGAGCATAGACCTTTCCAAAGCATTTTGGCAAATATTAATATCTGAAAACGATCGTGAAAAAACGGCGTTTTATGTTCCAGGCCGAGGTACATTTTGTTTCAAAAGAATGGCGTTCGGTCTTACAAATGCTCCAGCTACTCAACAGAGGTTAGTCGATTTATTATTTGCCTCCTTTGAACTTAAGGTATTTGCATACCTCGACGACATTATTATAATTTCTAATACTTTCGATGAGCATGTCTGCCTATTATCACGAGTGCTAGAAAAGTTAAAAGAGGCTAATTTAACCATAAACTTTGAGAAAAGCCGGTTTTTTAGAAGTCGTCTCAAATACTTGGGCTATGTCATAGATGCTCAGGGTCTTAGAACGGATCCTGATAAAGTGAAGGCTATTTTAGAATATCCTACACCATCTTCAAAAAAAGATGTTAAACGCTTTTTAGGGACGGCGACGTGGTATAGACGTTTTGTGCACAATTTTAGTACTATTGCTGCACCTCTTAATAAACTAACATCAACCCGAAAAGGTGCTCCAAAATTTTTTTGGTCTTCAGAGGCGGATAAATCTTTTATTACACTTAAGAAATGTTTAGTATCGGCACCAGT
Source organism: Papilio protenor (assembly GCA_029286645.1). Lineage (NCBI taxonomy): Eukaryota > Metazoa > Arthropoda > Insecta > Lepidoptera > Papilionidae > Papilio > Papilio protenor. Next base: position 46,380 of record JAGSMZ010000075.1, on the reverse strand, counting down.
TTTACGTTGCCCTGACTATAATCTTCCCTTTCAAGTGCACACTGATGCCAGTAATTGTGGAGTTGGTGCAATGTTAACACAAATAGTAGATGGTAAAGAGCACCCTGTAGCGTATATGAGTAAAACTCTAAACGCCCCAGAAAAGAACTATAGCATTACAGAGCGTGAGACATTAGCCGTTATAGTGGCTTTAGAACATTGGCGTTGCTATCTAGAGAACGGCCAACCTTTTGTAGTATACACAGATCACTCGGCATTAAAATGGTTTTTGTCTCTAAGTAACCCGTCCGGTAGGCTTGCTAGATGGGGTATAAGATTATCTTCTTTTAATTTCATTGTTAAGCATCGACGCGGTACTGACAATGTTATTCCAGATGCATTGTCTCGGGCCCTTCCTTTATCTGCTATCTCAACATCGGAGTCATACTTAACATCTAACGATAAATGGTATCTAGATATTTATAATGGATGCATTAATAATCCTAACAAATTTAAGAATTTTCTTGTAAGAGATGATAAGCTATTTCGTTGTTCCAAAAATAAATGTCCATTAACCACCGAATTTTCTTGGAAGGAAGTGGTTCCATTAGAACTCCGAGAGAACATTATTAGAGAAAACCATGCAGAGCCAACTGCTGGACATTTAGGCATTCATAAAACTTATTATAGATTAGCGTTGCAATATTTTTGGCCCGGTATGCATAGTGACGTCGTGAGTTTTATTTCCAAATGCGACACTTGCTTATCTTATAAGGTTCCAACCCACAATGTTTTGGGAGAGATGGGGCGCCCCAAACAATGCAGTAGACCATTCCAAGTTTTATCAATCGACTTTATTGGACCCTTGCCAGTCAGTAGAAAACAAAATTGTTATATTTTAGTAGTAACATGTTGTTTTTCTAAATATTGCCTTGCCTTTCCGGTTAGAAGAGCAACCGCAGCGATAACAGTGAAACATTTAGAAGATTCAGTATTTTTAATACACGGTGTCCCACAAACGGTTTATATGGATAACGGCAGTCAATTTATTAGTAAGGAAATGAATGATTTTCTTAATAAGTACAATGTCCCTAATATTTTTCTAACGCCTAAATATACACCGCAAGTGAACTTAGTAGAACGTTACAACAAGACAATTATTACTTGTTTATCGACTTTTGTAGAAGATGACCAGCGCTCTTGGGATGTTCTCTTGCCTAAAGTTTTGCACGCAATGAACAACTCAGTTAATGAGGTTACTGGTTACACTCCCTCTTTTCTAGTTTATGGGCGTGAACTAGTGTCGTGTGGTTCACACTACATCGACAATGACCTCGGCAACGAAATTGTGTTAGTTCCTCGGGATAAATATGCGGAAAACATCGGTTATTTGGCTAACATATTTGATAAAGTTCAATCATCCTTATGGCATCATTATCAGCAAAATTCTAAGCGTTATAATTTAAGAAGAAGGTTTATCGAGTTTAACGAAGGTGATATTGTATTTAAGCGTACATATTACTTGAGCGATAAAGATAAACATTTTAATAAAAAATTAGCTCCAAAATTCATTAAATGCCGTATTACTAAAAAGAGATCACCTTTAGTTTATGAATTGGAAGATATGTACGGAAAGTCTTTAGGCCCATGGCATATCAAAGATTTCAAATTAACCAAATGACATATTATTCGATATTTTCGGATTTTTCTCCAGAAAAACCCTTGTGTGGCGAGCGGGGTATTGTAATGTGTCTGTCAAAAGATTAAAAAAAAAAAAGAAAAACGTCATCTGTCACTTTTGACAGCCGACATACACGTGTTAAAAAAAGAACGTTGATCATTGATCATGATTATTCGCTGAGGCTTGAGTTTTCCATTATTATTGTTTATTGTTCCTCGTGACTACTGTTTTCCTCCTTTTGGATGTGGAAGTGTTGCTCCTACATGAGGCAGCGTAGTCGAAGGAGGAGTGTGCCGCCTGGGATCGGAGTACCTGCTGCCCAGGAGTTTAGGAAGCAGTCAAGAAGCCGAAGGCAGCCAATGAACTGAACCCAGCTGATGTGCTTGTCGCTTCCTTGTAAGCGAGGTTGATCGCTGTTTAAGTTTTTTTAAATTTATAGCTTAATAAAAGCAAAAATGTTATAACAAAAACTATTTTATTTTATGTATAACAGAACAACGCGACACTGTTCCAGTGCGATTTCATGAGCATAAAATTATTTTATTGTTTACATTTGTCAAATTATCAATAGCAAATGTCAAAATGACATGACATGACAAAACTTGGCAACCTGGCTTCCTTGATGTTGGCAGCAACTTATGGTCTCTTAATCACATTAGGGTTTTTAGCCAAAATATTTACCCCCTAAGTTTAATGGCGTGAAAATATATAGCCTAAAGCGTGACATAAGTGTAGGGCTTTTTATAAAAAAATAATTATTCAAAAACATGCTGTAATTCCTGACATCTTAGGCAACAAAGAAGTGTGTGTTTACGCTTTATTATATTAGTATAGATAGATATAGAAAAAAAAAATCCAAGTAACCTATGTGTTCTTTCATCCAAATCCATTCAGCTGTTTAGGCTACAAACTCGTAACAAATATCCATCCATCCATCTAAACTATCGCATTTATATTATTAGTAAGATTTTGTTTTAACAGCTACAATAAGGGAGGTTTACATATTCAAGGAATTATTTCGTTACTTTCAGTGTATTGTTTTTTTAGAATATCTTGTATTTAGTATATTTTGTAAGTCAGTTTTTTTTTTTTGTTTGTCGATTTTTTTAAGCCTATTGTGTTAAAGAAGGCTTTCGTTGCAGTTCAGTGCAATTAATCTACATGTAGTTAACTGCGTTATGGTCAAATTAACTACCTCATTAACTGCCATCAATCAGCAGTTAATTAACCCAGTTTTTGTATATAATTCAACACTGACACAACCGAAGATACACTCGCAATATGCAACACATACTGGGTGAGTATAAATACCTAGTACTAGCTGTTCCCGTGCGGCTTCATCCGCATAAAATTATGAAAATATTATTTTATTGTTTACATTTGTCAAATTATCAATAGCAAATGTCAAAATTACATGACATACCTTAGCAATCTTTCTTTCTTGATGTTGGCAGCAACTTATGGTCTCTTTCCCACATTAGGGTTTTTATCCAAAATATTTACCACCTAAGTTTAATGGCGTGAAAATATATGCGTGACGTAAGTGTAGGCCTTTTTATAAAAAAAAAGAATTATTCAAAAATATGCTGTAATTGCTGACATCTTAGGCAACAAAGAAGTGTGTGTTTACGCTTTTTTATAATAGTATAGATAAGTCTATGTGTTCTTCCAGACTATGCTCTACATCGGTGCTAAATTTCATCCAGATCCGTTCAGCCGTTTAGGCTACAAACTCTAACAAACATCCATCCATCCATCCATCTAAACTTTCGCATTTATAATATTAGTAAGATGATAACAATCTTTTTGATGCTATTGGCTAGTCATTTTTGTCCCTTTCCAGCATCAGGGCTTTTTTTAATTGTTTTTACGGCCGTGAGTCGTGTTGGTGTGAAACTTAATTGTGAATGTTGTCCCCAGTGCTGAGTGTCATCGTCCTACATCATGTCGACTCATATTCTTGTCGCACTGTCGCCAAACTTCTCCAACAACCGCTAGAGGGCGATACCGATGTTACAGAATATACCCAACTCAAGCAACGCGACCGAGATATCACCAGCATAATAAAACAATTATTAGAACGTTCATCATCAGAATTAAACAGCGAACATCAGAAAGGCCTCGCAAAGTTAACAATAGAACCGTATAACAAGAATATAAATAAAACTGAATGGTCAGGAAAAGATCCATTGCATTGGTTTGATAATAAAAAAACAGTCGCACCGCTGGCAATAATTGTGACAAATCTGCCAGAAATCACTAAAATAGAAGACAGAGATAAATATAAAGAAAATGAATATTTCATACAGAACACAGATGAAATAACCTCTCTTGATACTAACCAAGAGGTAAAAGGTAATTCAAAAGAAACTTTTGATGGAGATTTGCATCCAAACGTGAAAGAAAAGCTAAATAATAATGAATCAATTGATAACGATGACAATTTAGATATTGAAGATCTCGACTTTTCCGATGAAAGTATGAATATATCTAATTATTTAAATAAACACAATAATTCACCGAATACTGATATCGCTTGGCAAAGTAAAATCGATTTTGATGAGTTGGTACATAGAGCATCTAACGAAGAGATACACAAATCTGTTGAAATTGAAGACAAAATATATGAATTTCAACCAAACAATGAGACAATTGACACATTTGAAGATAAATTAGTAGACGATATATTCAAGGTAGATTTCCCAGATACTATAAACAAACAAGAAGATAAAACAATAAATGAAGACAAAGAAAATTTAATTAATCTCTTATTAAATACTGATTTGGAAATAATCAAGGAAAATGATAATAATGACATTGTAACCAATGATATTGCTTTGAATGATTCTGAAATTAATTTAAAATTTGGAAACTACACTGACAGTATAAAAGACACTTATAAAGGCGACAAACGTAAATGTAGGGATCATCGTCGACATAAAACTCCAACATATAATTTATCTTTCCTATTCAATAGATAAATCTATAAAATATACGCTATCTAAATATCCCTTTTAAATATATTGTAAAGCAAATGTAAACATCACTACGCGAAGTGTTGTAAAATAATAAAAAATATATATCGAAGCATACAAATGAGTTTATCTTGAAAGCAATTTTCATCCTTGTCTATACATCATCTATATCTATATCTATATCTGTACTTCTATACTAATATTATAAAAAGGAAAACTTTGTATTTTTGTATTTTTGTATGTATTGAAATAACTCAAAAATTACTGGGCAGATTTTAAAAATTCTTTCACCATCAGAAAGGTAATTTATCTGTGAGTAACATAGGCTATATTTTATTATTACTAATGTTCAGGAACTATTAATAAACAGTGTGTTTCTGGCCAGCGTTAAAAATTCACTAAACTTTAACTTTTCTCGGCTTACGCTGCCTAAACCGTTAGAGGTAAATAAAAATGATGTATGAAAGAATTGTAGATTTTAAAAAGTTCTACGGAAAAGTCCGCGATAGCATATATCTATCTTTAACGATTTTCTTACAATAACCACTTTTTTGTTTGCAAAATGAATTAAAAGCCATACGCTATTTACAGCGTTCTTTTATTGGTTTCATTATTAATCCTTATCCAAATAAATGCGTTTGTTATCAGGAGAATTTAATGTAGAATAAAATTGTCATTTACAGTATTAAAATTGGACTAATAGTTTAGAAGATATCGCGAACACAAACAATAAGGGTAATCGAAAAATCAGCTTACAAGCTACCGGACTTAGAAATTTGGAATCTTGCATCGGTAGATTTCTGTTATTACGTAGATTACTACTAAGTTAATTCCTTTGATAATAGGTTGAAAAAAAGGGCGAATGTAATAGGTTAAATTTGTAATTTCACGCGGGCGAAGTCGCGAGCAACGGTTCGTACTAATATAAATGCGAAAGTTTAGATGGATGGATGTTTGTTAGACTTTGTAGCCTAAATGGCTGAATAGATTTCGATGAAATTTGGCATAGACGTAGAGGATAGTCTCGAAGAACACATAGGCTATTCACTTTTGTTTTTTTCTTTATTCCACGCGGCCGGAGTCGCGAGCAACAGCTAGTATGAATGAAATTAAAGTGTCTGTTTGTATATCGAAAAAAAAATCATTTTACATACATTATGTATTTGACTTTTTAATTTCTGAGCAGACGAAATCGCAGGCCATTCGTTTTTAATTATATTGGATTTATTTTAATTAAACAGATTTCTTTAAAAAAACTGTCGAGGTCGTTAATTTCCTACCCATTATCATCATCATCATCATCACCAGCTCACTATACGTCTCCACCGAGGGGCTCCGAGCCTACGCTAAAGTTAGGGTGACTAGGCCATAGTCAATCACGCTGGCCAAGTGCGGGTTGACTTCACACACATCTTTGAATTTCTTCGCTGATATGTGCAGGCATCACGATGTTTTCCTTCACCGTAAGAACGTCGGGTAAATTATGTACATATGAAAATTCGAAAATCACATTGGTACGGCGGGATTCGAACCCAAGACCTGTAGATTACAAGTCTAGTCAAACCACTGAGCCACCGACGCTCACATAACGATTAATGAGTAGCTTATAGTGACAGTTTTTTTGTATACTGGGCAAGTGGGAAGCAAATTTAATTCTTCGTCTGTACTGTACTGTTATATGGTAAACTGGTAGCGCGTGTTATTTGGTACAATGGCGGACAGCGTGCAGACTGTCACGCGGTACACTCGCGCTCGAAATCGTTACAATGGTACGCGCGTCACTTTGCTATAGACGAGCACAAAAGTGTTACACAATACACTAAATAGTTCAATAAGATGCGACCACACTATAGTGTGTCTAAATAAGATAGATTAGTTTGATAAATGATGTATATGAAATATCGAATTCAATTTGTATGAAGGCAAATGCCGTACTTAATAGACAGGTATCGTAGTGACGAAACAAACACGCAGCGAACAATTATGAACTATCGATATTCGGTTTAAATAAAATTTATCGAACTTAAATAAAATTATTATTTTCTTATTACATAATTTAGAGGACAATTAATTATGGTGTAGAGAATTTAGTGATGACAATAATAACAGCGAAATCCAATTCGATTACGTACGGCTGTAGTAGTATTATAATAAATATTTATTCACTCTCATTATTTGTAATGGTTCTGCAGGTCATTATTAATTTGACTAAACAGTGTTTTTTTTTTTTAATTCATAAGTTATAATTATGATTCTATCGATTCCAGCTTCCATAAGAATAAAGATCGAAAATCGAAAAGATTCATGCTTGATTTTACACAACCCATCCCTACTAAATTGTCACATGAATTGTCAAACTAATCTAATTTATTTAAACAAACTATAGAGATGATTTTAAAACATGTAGATTAATTTTATAGCACTAGTTGTTGCCCGTGACTCCGTCCGCGCATAATAAAAAATAGCCTATATATTCTTTCACACTTTTACATATATGCTAAAATCCAGCGAGACCCGTTGTATCCATACAAAATTTTGCATGTATGTTATTAGTAAGAAGTAAGATTTGCATGCGATTTCATACTTGCGGAAATAAAGAAAAACATGTTACAAACATCTATATTTGTTAAGCCGTTTTAGAGTTACCTGCTATCATCCAACCATCTAATTTTTATATTAGTACTAGCTTCCGCCCGCGTCTCCGTCCTCGTGATATTAATAAAAACAAAAGAAAGTAGCCTATGTGTTCTTCCAGACTATCCTCTACGTCTATGCCAAATTTCATCCAGATCTATTCAGCCGTTTAGGCTACAAACTCTAACAAACATCCATCCATCCATCCATCTAAACTTTCACATTTATAATATTAGTATGAAGTATGATTATAGAAAGATAAATAAAATGAGTGTCTGTGCGTTATCAGAAAATTCTTGAACATTTTGTAGTTTGTCATCCATAACGTTTTTTTTTTTCATTACTTGTCTGTTTGTCCGCAAGTTCGCGTTTGTTTCTGGTTAATCTCCGACACGGCTATATCGATTTAAACGGGACTTTCACCGAAAGGAACCTATGCGCGGACTACTAATTTTTACCTATAATAAAGCTCTGTTAAAGTTCATATCAGATGGTTGGATTCAAAACCAGATGATCGAATGTTCATTTTAATTATTACTAGCTATCGCCCGTGACTCCGTCCGCGTGTAAAAAAAACACAAAATACACTAAAAACAAAATCTTCTCAAAAAAACAGTACACTAAAAAGTAACGAAATAATTTCTTGAAAATAGTAAACCTCCCTTATTGTAGCTGTTATGTCTATATTGTACAATTATTATCACTTTGATGTCGGTGTCAGCCGAGGTATATGCAGTGATATTTCTACGTAAGGTTTTCTACATTTTTACCATAACAATTGACAATTGAAAGTATAGTAACGTTTTTAGTAATGACTGACACCGACTTCAAAGTAATAATAATTGTACAATATAGACATAACAGCTACAATAAGGGAGGTTTACTATTTTCAAGAAATTATTTCGTTACTTTTTAGTGTACTGTTTTTTTGAGAAGATTTTGTTTTTAGTGTATTTTGTTTTTAGTGTATTTTGTTTGGAAGTCGGTTTTGTTTTTTATTAAAAAGTTTATTTATTTCTCGATTTTTAGTGAATCTAGACATCGCAGTATGATAATCACTAGCTTTCAAACAAATAATGAGTTATCTAAATCGATTATCTAAGAAATTAAGTAAACAACTAATACATCGTTGCGATCATTCACTCATAATTCGGTGCGGCCGCGCGCCGTTGTTGCCCGTGAGTTTTAATATTTTGATAACTTCTAGAATCTTGCACAGAATTACATACTGTAAAAGGCAATTACGATCTACATATAATACTCTATCGTGAAAACATATTTATTTGGATAAGGATTCATACCAAATAAGAATAAAAGCGTTTTAAATAAAGTCGATTGCACTTATTTGACGGTTTTCTCGAAACAAACGGTTATTGTGCGACAACCTTAAGAGATAGATATATGCTATCGCAGACTTTAATTCAGCTAATTGAATGACCTACATTTCTTTCATACATCATTTTTATGTAGGTCTTATAGTTTAGGCTACGTAAGCCAAGAAAGCAAACTTTGTTACAAGTTGGTATTTTTTTCTGCGACTCGTAATTTGCTATTTATGATATCTCCTAAACTATTTATCGGAATTACACAGTTCCAAGGGTATTTATAATATACATTAAATTCTCTTGATGATGGACACATTTATTTTGATAAGGATTCATACCGAACACGAGTAATAGCGTTGAAAGTGGGGTATAGATTTTGATCGAAATTTTAATGAAAAAAGTGGTTATTGTGCGACAACCTTAATAGATAGATATATGCTATCGCTGACTTTTATTTAGCAAATTTATAGGGCTACAATTCTTCCATACATAATTTTTGTGTAAGTCTTATAGTTTAGGCTACGTAAGCATAGAAAGCAAAAAAGACACCAAATTTCGTCACGCAATTTTGAGCTAAACTATTTAACTACGCTGTAGTCTTTGACTCCAAAAATCAAACAAAAAAATGGGACCCACCTGCAAGCACTACCTCTCGGATAAAAAAAGAATTTTCAAAATCGGTCTACCAGGGGCGGAGTTATGCCGTAACACACATAAAAAAAAAAAAAAAAAACAAAAAAAAAAAAAAAAAAAAAAAAAAAACATATGGACGAATTGAGTACCTCCTTCTTTTGGGAAGTCGGTCAAAAAGTGAGTAGCCTATGTGTTCTTCCAGTTTATCCTCTACGCCTATACCAAATTTCATCGAGATCCGTTCAGCCGTTTAGGCGACAAACTCAAACATCCATCCATCTAAATTCGCATTTATAATATTAGTAAGATTTAACGGCCACTATGGTGTGGTAACACCTTTATAATTGAAAACTTTCTTTGCTTATAATCTCGGATTGCCTTCATCTCCGTCAGTTTGCAGAAGACAGATGTGGAGGTCGACAAACTAATTTCTAATCTCTGATCTAACATTTTTTAAGGTGAGTTTTGGTTATCATTATAAAAAAAACTAACTAAAACATCCTTTAGCAAATTAATTTAAACTTGATTTGCTCGCAAAATTAAAGTAATCTAGTAATTCATATAACTAGCTTTCACCTGCGACTTCGTCTGCGTGGAATAAAAAAAACAAAAGTGAATAGCCTATGTGTTCTTCCAGACTATCCTCTACGCCTATTCCAAATTTCATCGAAATCCGTTCAGCCGTTTAAGCTACAAACTCTAACAAACATCCATCTAAACTTTCACATTTATAATATTAGTAAGATTAATAAGATAGTATTGTTTTTATTAAGAACTAGCTTTCGCCCGCGACTCCATCCGCGTGGAATTGAAAAAAACAAAAGTCAATAGCCTATGTGTTCTTCCAGACTATCCTCTAAACCTATGCCAAATTTCATCGAAATCCGTTCAGCCGTTTAGGCTACAAACTTTAATAAACATCCATCTAAACTTTAGCATTTATAGTAGTAAGATTATTTCGTTTTGTATTTGAATTTGTTCCCTTTTCTTGTTTGTGACAATGTCATTGTTTGGAGCAACACGTCGCTGCGTCTCACGGTCTACATGTGTCACGAAAACAATCTTGTACAAATGCAAAAAGAGAACATTTCAGAACGACTTCTTTGTCATAATAATAATATTATTCATACTAATATTATAAATGGGAAAGTTTGGATGGATTGATGGATGGATGGATGTTTGTTAGAGTTTGTAGCCTAAACGGCTAAACAGATTTCGATGAAATTTGGTATAGATGTAGAGGATGGTCTGGAAGAACACATAGGCTACTCACTTTTCTTTTTTTTAATTCCACGCGGATGGAGTCGCGGGTGAAAGCTAGTATTAAATAAATGGGACTTATCTATGAGATAAGCTGTTTCATCACAATGCGTGTTTTTAAGGTTTTTTTAGAGTTTTTTCTTTTTTGACCGACTTCCCAAAAGAAGGAGGTACTCAATTCGTCTGTATGTTTTTTTTTATGTGTGTTACGGCATAACTCCGCCCCTGGTAGACCGATTTTGAAAATTCTTTTTTTATCCGAGAGGTAGTGCTTGCAGGTGGGTCCCACTTTTTTGTTTGATTTTTTTTCTTAAACTTCCGACACATTCTTTGATTGATTTGTGTCGAATGTATCTCTGGATAGTACTCGTACAGTCACTCTCGACCGTTGCCGAAATAATTCCGAGCTACGAAGTGGTTTTTTAATCAAAGTGCAGACTGACACACAGCCGACCTCCCCCTCATCAAGGGGCCGCAGAGAGCCGGCAAAGGGGAGTAGATTTTTACTTTTTGTTTTCTTTTTTAGGAAGTTTGTGCTTTGAAAAGACGAAAATTCGCCGCACATTGCTAAAAGTCATTTCTTTGTCTATCTAAAATTCGGTTTTGAACCGCGTTTTGTATAAATGTGATTAGATTTTTGAATTTCATATGTATCCGATTTCTTTTCGTATAACAGCCGGCGTACACCTTTGACTAAACTATCGCACAAGTGTTGTGCGATTGTCGATTGTTTCACAGCCTTCACCTGTTTAGTTGCACAACTAAAAATCGATTATTGCCGCACCTCCAACCTCAAAGGAATCAAAGCGAAACTAAACTGTTGTACGATAGCTTAGTCAAAGCGCGCGCTCTTAGGATATCATTGTGATGCAACCATTATCTTGTAAGAAACGTGCTTTGGGCAAAAGGATTCAGTGAGCCCTGGTTATTGACTATGATGTTTGTTGACATGTTGACAGCGGCATATCATGTCCTGGCTCCACTGCCTGCTTATAGGCAGCGCTCTCAGCGTCGAATTAGGAGGCGCTAGTGTGCTGTCCATAGAGCAGTCGGGACAGGTGGAGCAGGTGGGGCAGTACTACCACCAGCGTGTGGGCATACCGCTGGCGGAGGCGGTGCGCCGTGCTGAACTCGCCGGCAGTAATACTACCAATCGAATTACCAATGGATCCCCTTCGCCGCTCGGAGCATTCCCCTTTGTGGTAATATACCATCTTACTTATTAATATTATATAATAAATGCGAAAGTTTAGATGGATGGATGGATGTTTGTTAGCGTTTGTAGCCTAAACGGCTGAACGGATCTCCATGAAATTTGGCACAGGTTTAGAGCATAGTCTGGAGGAACACATAGGCTACTCTTTATCTCGGGAATAGTTACGGTTCCCGTGGGATTCATTAATTTAGTTTTTTAATGTTTACTCGATCATTCTGCAACGGTTCAACATATCTTATTGAAATTTGGCACAGATATAAAACAAAGTCTGGAGTACACATGGGATAAGGTTTATCCCCGAGAAATGTCCGGTTCCCGAGGGATACGTAGCTTTTTGTTATTTATATAGTTCGTATGTTTTCTAATACCACGCGGACGAAGTCGCGGGCAACAGCTAGTTAAATGTAAAAAGCTAAGATAAAATTGAAGGACGAAAACCCGGTGTGCAGATTTTAGGGAAGGTAGTAAAAGAATGGGCAAATAACACAGCTGAAATAAATATCCTTGAGATCTATCCGATTGATTAATGTATCAAAATGTACAGGAAACTGGCTAATACTGATTTCAGACGTGGAGAATTTCTGAAACCTAGTAGTCACTGTTTAACTTGTTACCGACAGCGCGGCAGCCAAAATTACAAAACATTTCTTCCAACTAAAGCAACTTTATTATAATCTATACTAATATAATATAATAAAGCGCAAACACACACTACTTTGTTTCCTAAGATGTCAGCAATTACAGCATATTTTTGAATAATTATTTTTGTAACAAAAAGCCCTACACTTACGTCATGCTTGAGGCTATATATTTTCACGCCATTAAACTTAGGGGGTAAATATTTAGGATAAAATACCTAATGTGGGAAAGAGACCATAAGTTGCTGGCAACATCAAGAAAGAAAGATTGCTAAGATTGCTCATGTCATGTCATTTTGACATTTACTATTGATAATCTGACAAATGTAAACAATAAAATAAAGTTTTTATAATTTCACGCGGATGAATCCGCACGCGAACAGCTAGTGTTGAGATAAAATGTTAATTTGCAGCCAACGTGGCTCCCATCAGCTTGCCATGGGGCTCGCTCCTGCAACGGGATCTAGCGGGTTGCGCCGCGCAAGCCATCGGCTTTGGAGTCACCAAGGACGGTCAGTACCTAGAGTATATATCTTTACCATGTCAGTTAAGTTTAATGGTGAGTTCAAATAGCGGAGATTCGTTACTCAAAATATGCTATACGAATACTTATCTTACTTTACTTATCTAGTTTCTGATTTAGATCGCGAGCACACCTTTGGCTACTCGCACAACTGTTTAATCACGCTTTGATTCATATGAGCTTATATGGGAAAAAAACGTGTCGGCGCAAAAACCTGTTGCGGCTACCTTACGGGAGTAGGATATGGAGAAACATGATGAGCTTAAATAGAGATGCGCACACTACTCAATTTTTAGTTGTGCAACTAAACTGTTGAATGGACTGCTAGACAATCGACAATCGCATTGTTTAGTCAAAGGTGTGCCCGATCTTAAGCTATGAATGTTTTATTATAATCTATACTAATATAATAAAGCGCAAACACACACTACTTTGTTGCCTAAGATGTCAGCAATTACAGCATATTTTTGAATAATTATTTTTGTAACAAAAAGCCCTACACTTACGTCATGCTTTAGGCTATATATTTTCACGCCATTAAACTTAGGGGGTAAATATTTTGGATAAAAACCCTAATGTGGGAAAGAGACCATAGGTTGCTGCCAACATCAAGAAAGAAAGATTGCTAAGGTTTGTCATGTCATGTCATTTTGATAATCTGACAAATGTAAACAATAAAATAAAGTTTTTATAATTTCACGCGGATGAATCCGCACGCGAACAGCTAGTGTTGAGATAAAATGTTAATTTGCAGCCAACGTGGCTCCCATCAGCTTGCCATGGGGCTCGCTCCTGCAACGGGATCTAGCGGGTTGCGCCGCGCAAGCCATCGGCTTTGGAGTCACCAAGGACGGTCAGTACCTAGAGTATATATCTTTACCATGGCGTTAAGTTCTATAAACGTACAGCCTATTTTTGTATTTTTGTATTTTTGTATTTTTGTATTTTTGTATTTTTGTATTTTTGTATTTTTGTATTTTTGTATTTTTGTATTTTTGTATTTTTGTATTTTTGTATTTTTGTATTTTTGTATTTTTGTATTTTTGTATTTTTGTATTTTTGTATTTTTGTATTTTTGTATTTTTGTATTTTTGTATTTTTGTATTTTTGTATTTTTGTATTTTTGTATTTTTGTATTTTTGTATTTTTGTATTTTTGTATTTTTGTATTTTTGTATTTTTGTATTTTTGTATTTTTGTATTTTTGTATTTTTGTATTTTTGTATTTTTGTATTTTTGTATTTTTGTATTTTTGTATTTTTGTATTTTTGTATTTTTGTATTTTTGTATTTTTGTATTTTTGTATTTTTGTATTTTTGTATTTTTGTATTTTTGTATTTTTGTATTTTTGTATTTTTGTATTTTTGTATTTTTGTATTTTTGTATTTTTGTATTTTTGTATTTTTGTATTTTTGTATTTTTGTATTTTTGTATTTTTGTATTTTTGTATTTTTGTATTTTTGTATTTTTGTATTTTTGTATTTTTGTATTTTTGTATTTTTGTATTTTTGTATTTTTGTATTTTTGTATTTTTGTATTTTTGTATTTTTGTATTTTTGTATTTTTGTATTTTTGTATTTTTGTATTTTTGTATTTTTGTATTTTTGTATTTTTGTATTTTTGTATTTTTGTATTTTTGTATTTTTGTATTTTTGTATTTTTGTATTTTTGTATTTTTGTATTTTTGTATTTTTGTATTTTTGTATTTTTGTATTTTTGTATTTTTGTATTTTTGTATTTTTGTATTTTTGTATTTTTGTATTTTTGTATTTTTGTATTTTTGTATTTTTGTATTTTTGTATTTTTGTATTTTTGTATTTTTGTATTTTTGTATTTTTGTATTTTTGTATTTTTGTATTTTTGTATTTTTGTATTTTTGTATTTTTGTATTTTTGTATTTTTGTATTTTTGTATTTTTGTATTTTTGTATTTTTGTATTTTTGTATTTTTGTATTTTTGTATTTTTGTATTTTTGTATTTTTGTATTTTTGTATTTTTGTATTTTTGTATTTTTGTATTTTTGTATTTTTGTATTTTTGTATTTTTGTATTTTTGTATTTTTGTATTTTTGTATTTTTGTATTTTTGTATTTTTGTATTTTTGTATTTTTGTATTTTTGTATTTTTGTATTTTTGTATTTTTGTATTTTTGTATTTTTGTATTTTTGTATTTTTGTATTTTTGTATTTTTGTATTTTTGTATTTTTGTATTTTTGTATTTTTGTATTTTTGTATTTTTGTATTTTTGTATTTTTGTATTTTTGTATTTTTGTATTTTTGTATTTTTGTATTTTTGTATTTTTGTATTTTTGTATTTTTGTATTTTTGTATTTTTGTATTTTTGTATTTTTGTATTTTTGTATTTTTGTATTTTTGTATTTTTGTATTTTTGTATTTTTGTATTTTTGTATTTTTGTATTTTTGTATTTTTGTATTTTTGTATTTTTGTATTTTTGTATTTTTGTATTTTTGTATTTTTGTATTTTTGTATTTTTGTATTTTTGTATTTTTGTATTTTTGTATTTTTGTATTTTTGTATTTTTGTATTTTTGTATTTTTGTATTTTTGTATTTTTGTATTTTTGTATTTTTGTATTTTTGTATTTTTGTATTTTTGTATTTTTGTATTTTTGTATTTTTGTATTTTTGTATTTTTGTATTTTTGTATTTTTGTATTTTTGTATTTTTGTATTTTTGTATTTTTGTATTTTTGTATTTTTGTATTTTTGTATTTTTGTATTTTTGTATTTTTGTATTTTTGTATGTATTGAAATAACTCAAAAACTACTGGGCCGATTTAAAAAATTCTTTCACCATCAGAAAGGTAATTTATCTGTGAGTAACATAGGCTATATTTTATTATTACTAATGTTAGGAACTATTAATAAACAGCGTGTTTCTGGACGCCGGCGTTAAAAATTCACTAAACTTTAACTTTTCTCGGCTTACGCTTCCTAAACCGTTAGAGCTATATAAAAATGATGTATGAAAGAATCGTAGATCTCAAAAAGTTCTACAGAAAAGTCCGCGATAGCATATATTTATCTTTAACGGTTTTCTTACAATAACCACTTTTTTGTTTACAAAATGAATTAAAAACCATACGCTATTTGCAGCGTTCTTTTATTGGTTTCAATATTAATCCTTATCCAAATAAATGCGTTTGTTATCAGGAAAATTTAATGTAGAATAAAATTGTTCTTTACAGTATTTAAATTGGACTAATAGTTTAGAAGATATCGCGAGCATAAACAATAAGGGTACCCGAAAAATCAGCTTTCAAGCTACCGGGCTTAGAAATTTGGAATCTTGCATCGGTAGATTTCTGTTATTACGTAGATTACTACTAAGTTAATACTTTTGGTAATAGGTTGAAAAAAAGGGCGAACGTAATAGGTTATATTTGTAATTTCACGCGGGCGAAGTCGCGAGCAACGGCTCGTTACAAATATAATGTTCCTAAGCTACGGGTTTCTTACGGATAGTTTGTCGACAGAAAACATCTACTAGTATGGATTTAGAGTGAGTGAAAACAAGGACAGTAATAATAGTTGTCGCCATATCAGGAGAAAAGTAGACCGATATGGCTTCTTGTAACTTTTTTCCACACAACCGCATCACTTCAGTCAGCCCGAGAACATGGCGCATGCAACTATGCAACCTGTATATTACCAAAATTAGATTGTTGTGTTTGTACAGGTGGTCGTGTGACGAACAAACAGTTCCTGAGCAATGTAACACTGGAGGTGATCAGTAATGAGTCGTGCGGCCGTAGATATGGGAATATCAACGTGTCCAAGCTATGCACGAGCGGTGCGGGCGGGAGGAGTATTTGCTTCGGGGACTCCGGAGGACCTCTTGTCACCACACACGAAGGGAAGCCGGTCTTGGTGAGATATTGAAATTGAAGATAAAATTATCATAGTAGCTGTTGCTCGCGACTTCAACCGCGTGAAAATATAGCCTAAGTTACTCGCAGATAAATTACCTCTCTAACGGTGAAAGAATTTTTAAAATCGGCCCAGTAGTTTTTGAGTTATCTCAATACATACAAAAACATAACAAAGTCGTGCGGCCGATCTTACCAACTAGTTTACTGCCGTTACGTGATGAACCTTTTCACTCCTGAAGAACCTTTGTTGCTTATCGTCATTAGTCGACTACGAGTATACTGTTGTCTTTCAGATTGGCGTTTCATCGTTTGTATCTACTCGTGGCTGTCAAAGCGGACAGCCGGCGGGATTTGCGCGTGTCACCAACTTCGTCCCTTGGATTCAGTCTCACATGTAGTTCTTACACATCTAAGGGTTACCATATTTACAAATATATTTACTAAGGTTTAGGGTTGTTATAAAATAAATGATTCAATGAATACAAGCGTTTTTTATTTTATCTTTTGCTTCTAAACTGCAAATCCAAAACCTTCATATTAATCATGCTAATATTATAAATGCGAAAGCTTAGATGGATGTTTGTTAGAGTTTGTAGCCTAAACGGCTGAACGGATTTCGATTAAATTTGGCATAGACGTAGAGGATAGTCTGGAAGAACACATAGACTACTCAGTTTTGTTTTTTTTTTTAATTCCACGCGGACCGAGTCGCGGGCGAAAGCTAGTTAGAATATAAAAAATCATTGGCTCTCGGTCATATACTGAAACGAATCTTACTTCGCTTTGTAAGCGACATACAATTTGATAGACGTCTAATTTTGAAAGGAATTTGCAGTTTAATTGTGGCTTTATAATTTAAGATGATACATATTTATATGTCGTTTCAGTATACGGCTTTATGCATAAAATTACAAAGCCCTGTTTAATATAGATACAAGAGGTAAAATTCCTTATAGTAAACCCAGTTAGAAAACAAATGTTACAGAAACAGCTCCAAATCAGAATGAAATAAAATTCATTGTCTAATGGTCGGTTTCTTTTTTAAAAATCAATCCAATTAAAATTGTGCAGCGAAGTGTATATCGAGCGAGCGACGTTAATTATAGCTCAAAGCGAACCTCACAGCGACCACTGACACTGCGGACATACTTTGTTACTAATATTATAAATGCGTTTAGATGGATGTTTGTTAGAGTTTGTAGCCTAAACTGCTGAACAGAATTTGAAGAAATTTGACATAGATGTAGAGCATAGTCTGGAAGAACACATAGTCTACTTGCTTTTGTTTTTTTAATTCCACACGGACGGAGTCGCGGGCGAAAGCTAGTAATAAGCATAAATATAAATAGCGCAGTAGTGTGTAACCGAGCACAATGTAGACAGTGAGCAGCAGCAGCTGTTGTAAAAATCAATCCAATTAAAATTGTGCAGCGAAGTGTATATCGAGCGAGCGACGTTAATTATAGCTCAAAGCGAACCTCACAGCGACCACTGACACTGCGGACTTATACTTTGTTACTAATATTACAAATGCGAAAATTTAAATTATGTTGGTACTACGTATCAACGGATCTTATTGAAATTTTGTACAGATGTAGAACGTAATATCTGCCTTTGTCAGTTGAACTGTACAATGAAAGTTTTGTCTACACGAACACTTACAACTGAACAGTTTAACTCATCATCTTGCCCCCCTTATCCTACTCCCGTAGCTTAGATCTCAGGAAATTTGTTATAGATGTAGAATATAGCCTGGAACAACACAGGCTGCACACTATTTTTTAATTCCACAAGTACAGTTTAACAGTGGTAGAGCCCAATTTAACATCTTCGCACGAATGGGTCGGCTCGCCCGGTGTAATACCACGACCACACAGAAGACAGGCGTGAAGTGGAAGCAATTCTGCGTTTCGTCTGATGAGTGTGGTGCCGGAGGCCAAATTTTAGTCCCTTTCCCTTTCCACACTTTTCTTAATAGGAAAGGATGGGAAGGAAAAGTGGATTTGACGGTGGAGGAGACGCATATGAAGGGAATATGTCTTCTTTATGTGCGTCTTCTCCTCCGTCAATTAAGGGTAGGCAACGCATCTGCAATTGCGGATGTTTATGGGCAGCAGTCGCTTTCCATTTCGGTGGATTCAGATGGCCGCTTGCTCGTTTGCCACCTTGTATTTAAAAAAAGAAAAAAGGAGTCGCGGGCGAAAACAAGTATATCATACAAACTTTTGATTCAATTTTAATCTTTTATTTTTCAATTTAATTAGCTCAAAGATTTACATTTATATGTATTCTTTCAATAACCGTGTTCCCAAATAATTGTCAATCTATATCTATACTATTATAATAAAGCGTAAACACACACTTCTTTGTTGCCTAAGATCTCAGCAATTACAGCATATTTTTTAATAATTCTTTTTTTAATAAAAAGCCCTACACTTACATCACGCTTTAAGCTATATATTTTCACGCCATTAAACTTAGGGGAAAATATTTTGGATAAAAACCCTTATGTGGGAAAGAGACCATAAGTTGCTGCCAACATCAAGAAAGAAAGATTGATAAGGTTTGTCATGTCATGTCATTTTGACATTTGCTATTGATAATTTGACAAATGTAAACAATGAAATAAAGTTTTTATAATTTCACGCGGATGAATCCGCACGCGAACAGCTAGTTTAAAGATATATATTTAGTTACTATCCAGTAGCCGGTCATTATAATTTTATAGAACACATACACATATAACATAAATATGAAATATGTCAATATTTTTAACCAAAATTGCTTTCTTGTAGCATTTTTAAGGCTGACATCTTTTATCAAATATTTCCGAATGCCGTAAACCCATAGTTTGCTCATTTCTTTGTTGTCAACTTTCGTGACGTCACAGTTGAATATGTCTCTATCTGCTTTCGAAAGGTTCGAATGAAGATTTTGAGTGTTATTGTCTTGAAATTTCCAATCATTGTTTATGAAGAAATCTAACGCCGATGTTAAGTGGTAGATCTTTTTATATGTTTGTATGAATCTGAAACAAGAATAGGAATATATTTACACTATACGTCCCCACTAAGGCGCTTACCGTAAGTTTTTTTTTTTATTATGTGCGGCTCTTTGCCACCCTCTCGTTGTCGTCCCGTTCACTTTCAAACATCTTACAGTTTCTCTATTTTAATATCACAGTTTTGCTTTATAAAATTACTTCATGACTAAATTGACTAAAAATAGTAGTAGTCCTTTTAAGAGCTGGAGCTTGTTGATATGATATATGGTGTGTTATGGAAATAAATTTTACTAAGTACATATAAATTTTAGTAAATTACTTACATTGGCGGTTTTCCTATTAATTTGCACGCAATGTCCACGAAAAAAAAAAAAAAAAAAAAAAAAAAAAAAAAAAAAAAAAAAAAAAAAAAAAAAAAAAAAAAAAAAAAAAAAAAAAAAAACAAATAAAGTAGTAAATTTAGATATTTAGATGATGTTTCTATAACAAAACAATACCACACTGCCCGTGAAGATATGAGATTTCTTCCTGATATGTTGAGAATTTCAGAAAACTCTCCTAAAAATAAAATTTAGAAATAAATACATTTTATTTGTACGTAACCTTAATATAATGATTATATGCATATTTTTATTAATATAACGAGCTGTCGCCCGCAAACTTCGTTAGCGTAAATTTGGACCACCCGTTCCGCCATTTTGACAGCGCGGAATTAAAAAAATAAGTAGCCTATAACAAGCCTATCCATGTCAGCTACCCTCCAGTGAAAGTCCCGTCGAATTCGGCCCAGCCGTTTCGGAGATTGCCCGGAACGAACGTAGCTTGCGAACAGACAGACAGACAAAAAAATTTTTAAATGCGATTTTCGTTATCAGCAACGCAAATACACCATCTTCGCCAAATGTGGAATTTTTCTTTTGATAATACAAACAGACAGTCCAATTTTATTATATGTATACATAGATAGATGTTCGTAAGGAACAGGACTTTTAACATGATAGCCTGTTCGAGCTTTTACATTGAGCACAGTTTTGCTGTCTTTTATAAGGAATGGATGGGAAAGAAAAGTGGATTTGACGAAAGTTGAAGTGGAGGAGACGCATAGGAAGGGGGAATATCCTCTTTATTTGTCTCCCCCTCCGTCAGTTAAGGGTAGGTAACGTATTAATTATGAATGTCAGGTCAGCAGTATATCGCCATTTTGGAGAATTCAGATGGCCGCTTGCTAGTTTGCCTCTTTGCGATATAAAAAATCTCGTTTCTTACGAACGTCAAAAGTTGAAGTTGAAAGTTATAAATCACGTTTAACTTACTCCAATAAAGCGGGTTTCTATTATTCGTTATATTATAAATTGTAATATTGTCTAGATTTGATTGAAGAAGTGTGGTCTCTCGAGCAGCGACTAATATTGTATTTGTGACTAAGTCAATTGGAACAAAACTCACAACTATGTCATTTGTTGCTCTTATGGCATGAATGATTCCTGTATAAACACCCAATATAAACTGAAATAGAAAACATAACCTTAGTTGTTGTGGTAATGCTAGAAATATGGAATGGGCAGGGTAAGTTTGAGGATGGAGAAACATGGGAAGGGAAAATATCCTCTTTATGTACGTCTCATCTTTCATCCACTAAGGCAATGCTTGCAGTTGTGGATGTCTATGGGCAGCAATCGCTTCGCCTTTTCAATAAGTTCAGGTGGCAGTCCGCTCGTTTGTCTCCTTATATTATTAAAAAAAATCAACACTTTACGTTGACGCAGCAAAAGTTTGAGGCTATCAAATTATCGCCGTATCGATTGTAATTCATCATCATCATCATCTCCCTGCCTTATCGTACTCTCGTAGGGTCGGCGCACCGGGTTTTCGTCCTCCAAATAACTCTATCATCCGTCATCTCAGTCATCACTCCCTTCTTGATCATGTCACCTTTCACGCAATCCATCCATTTCTTTCTAGGTCTACCTCTACCGGTGTACCACATTCATAACTAACGTCCGTCTTGTAACATGCGATTCATCCCTTCTCGTAACATGCCCATACCACGCTAACCTTATACTCCTTATTTTCTCAATTGTAATTGTTCGAAGTTTTTATTTCATTTTGAACATGGACATGTCCGTGGGTCGCTGGATTGTAATAAACGATAGTAAACCAGAGTATACAATAAATATATTTAAATTTTATAAACAGAACTCACGCCACTGGGGCTGTTTAAATTCCATGGATCTATCAAGCCTGGCAATGGTTCACGGTATGAAGATATCACTGAAAAAAATAATAATATCATTATTTAACTAGCTTTCCTCCGCGACTCCACGTGGAATTCAATAAAACTCAAGTAGCCTATATGTTCTTCCAGACTACCCTCGACATCTATGTGCCCCCTCTTGTGTTCCGAGGGGGCCATCATCATAGGGCGACGGGAGGGGTTTAACATCTGACCCCTCCCTACACGTGTCGAGCCCCTACCAAGGGGCTCCCCCTAGCCGGGTCGTGGATAAACTAACGTAGATGCCACGGCCCGGTTGGGCGAAGGAGAACACCGCGGGGTTTAGTGGGTAGTCCGACCGAAGAAATATAAGGCTGGGAGTCCCACACGAAACTGTCCCTGCTGCCCCCGCAGCACGGATGGTGCAGTGCGTAAATGCATTCCCGCGACAACAAAAAAAAAACCCTCGACATCTATGACAAATTTTATTAAGATCCGTTCAGCAGTTTAGGATACAAACTCTAACATACATCAATCAAAATTTTCGCATTTATAATTTTAGTATGAATATCCTTCACATGAATGTACACTCACCAATGGATGGTCGAACAACACAAATAGGTAAGCCTCGTCCTTCTGTCCTTACAACTTCCTCTGCTATTGCTTTACTAAATGTATACGTATTTGTATAATCTTCCCTTATTCTGAAATAATACTAGTTACAATATTTAACCAAAGACATTCAAAAAATATATATAACTTGTCTTCGCACGCGACACCGTCCGCGGGGAATTGTAGACAAAAACAAAAGTAAGTAGCCTATGTGTTCTTCCAGAATATTCTCAACATCTATGCTAAATTTCATCGAAATCCGTTCAACAGTTTAGGCTACAAACTCTAACAAACATCCATCCATACATACATCCATCTAAACTTTCGCATTTATATTATAAATATAAGTAACGTGGGTGCCTTCAAGAGTAGGGTGAATCGGCACTTATTGAGCTAGCGCGCTCTATCCTTCGGCAGCGTCTTCACTTAACTTAGGTGGAGTCGAGGTCAAGCGCTGGTTTATTTACGTTAAAAAAAAAAAAAGAAAAAAGTAAGATAATGATAATATTATACGATTTACAGTTGCATCATATTTTCCAATTTGTTTTGTTCAATGCTCTCTGCCATCTCTATTATTGTATTAGGTGACACAGGACTGTCGTAAAACTGTTCACCCACTGCTTGTCCCACTCTACTCTTGGTGGCTTGACTGTACGCTGTAGACACGTGAACTATGGATCTATGGATAAAATATTTTTTTATATTAATAAAATGACAACCCAAAATGTTAGGCAGTGTAACATTTATATTATTGACGAGCTGTCGTCCGCAAAATTCGTTGTCGCAAATTTGGACCACCCAACGCCATTTTGATAGCGCGGAATTTAAAAAAAAGTAGCCTATAATATGCCTATATATGTCAGCTACCCTCCAGTGAAACTCCCGTCGAAATCGGCTCAGCCGTTTCGAAGTACCCGGAAACGCGGCTTGCGGACAGACAGACAGATGAAATTTTTAAATGCGATTTTCATTATCAGCAACGCAAATACATCATCTCGTGCATACAGTATCAAACCCTTTCAACTGCAGAGTAACAGCAGACGTTTGTATTATAAACTAGCTGTTCCCGTGCGGCTTCATCCGCATGAAATTATAAAAACTTTATTTTATTGTTTACATTTGTCAAATTTTATCAATAGCAAATGTCAAAATGTCATGACATTACATGACAAACCTTAGCAATCTTTCTTTCTTGATGTTGGCAGCAACTTATGGTCTCTTTCCCACATTAGGGTTTTTATCCAAAATATTTACCCCCTAAGTTTAATGGCGTGAAAATATATAGCCTAAAGCATGACGTAAGTGTAGGGCTTTTTATTAAAAAAAGAATTATTCAAAAATATGCTGTAATTGCTGACATCTTAGGCAACAAAGAAGTGTGTGTTTACGCTTTATTATAATAGTATAGATAAAATAATTACCACACATTGGAGTTACTTGCCTTAATTGTTTACAACATTTGGCTAGCCGAATAATCTCCCTGATTCCTCGTACATTGATAAGTGTTGTAGTTTTTACTTTCTCGTTGAAATTTATAACCGCAGCTGCATGGAATATGATATTTACCTGAAATTGTTTTTAAATTAATGAATTTTATAATAACTTTGATAGGAAGTTTGAGAGTAGCCCCCGTAGTAGAGAAAGTAAGGAGTAAAAGGTTAGCATGGTATGGGCATGTTATGAGGAGGGATGAATCGCGTAACAAGAAGGACGTTAGTTATGAATGTGGTACACCGGTAGAGGTAGACCTAGAAAGAGATGGATGGATTGCATGAAAGGTGACATAATCAAGAAGGGAGTGATGACTGAGATGACGTATAGAGTTATGTGGAGGACAAAAACCTGTAGCGCCTTACGGGAGTAGGATAAAGAAGATGATGATGCATTTCATGAGGATAAAGCGGCAAGGGAACAGCTAGTTTAGTTATATTTGTAAGATGGTTAATTGTTTACCTGCTCGGTGATAATATTCCGATCAACATCTCTAATTCCAAGCTCCTTTTCACCCATGTCCCCCTGAATTGGTATTATATTCGTCTTGAAGTGTGGCTTATATTTGCGTAAACGCTCAAAAACCTGATAAAAACAAATTCATATACGAATTTTAAATCCGATATGGGACGAGAATTTTTATGCAATTCCTTTGGATACCATAACACTAAGAGCGCGCAAATCTTTGACTAAACTATCGCACAACTGTTTAGCCTCGCATGGTTAGGTGCGCATACTACCCGATTTGCTGTGTTAACTACGCCGTAGTCTTTGGCTCCATAAATTAAAAAAACATGGGACCCGCAAGCATTACCTTTCGGATAAAAAAAGAATTATCAAAATCGGTCCACCAGCGGCGGAGTTATGCCGTAACACATAAAAAATATATAGACGAATTGAGTACCTCCTTCTTTTGGGAAGTCGGTCAACAAAACAGTCGAAGGCTGCGAAACAATCGACAATCACACAACAGTTGTGCGATAGTTACCACAAATATGTGCACCCGCTCTTATAGTCTAACTATTATAGTCTAACAGTAGTAGAGCCCGCTTTAACATCTTCGCACGAATGGGTCGGCTCGTCCGGTGCAATACCACGACCATACAGAAGACAGGTGTGAAGTGGCAGCTATTCCGCGTTTCGTCTGATGAGTGTGGTGCCGGAGGCCCAACTTTAGTCTATTTTCCTTCCCAACCTTTTTCTCATAAGAATAGGATGGAAAGGGAACGTGGATTTGGTGTTGGAGGAGACGCATAGGAAGAGGAAATATCTTTATGTGCGTCTCCTCCTCCGTCGACTAAAGGTAGGAAATGCATCCGTTATTGCGGATGTCTATGGGCAGCGGTCGCTTTGCCATTTTGGCGGTTTTAGGTGGCCGCTTGCTCGTTTGCCACATTATAATATATTAAAAAAAAATATTATACAAATAACCGAATTACTTACAGGGTCTTCAATCATTTTATCAATTCGTTGCTGGACAGATTTCCCTTTTTTTGGGCGCAATAATATATAAACTTTATTCACATTACAACATCTGAAAACAATTACTTATCAACTAATTTATCTATCTATCTATAATATATCCATGTCCATATCCATACTTTTATTATAATAAAGCGTAAACACACACTTCTTTGTTTCCTAAAATGTCAGCAATTACAGCACATTTTTGAAAATTTCTTTTTTTAATAAAGATCCCTACACTTACTTCATGCTTTAGGCTATATATTTTCTCGCCATTAAACTTAGGGTGTAGATTTTTTGGATAAAAACCGACGTAAGTGTAGGGCTTTTTATTTAAAAAAAGGGTCATTCAAAAATATGCTGTAATTGCTGACATCTTAGGCAACAAAGAAATGTGTGTTTACGCTTTATTATATTAGTATAGTAAATAGTATAGATGTGCGCTGCAAAGGCAACACAATTTTATGTACATCTGTTGCAGCGGTTGCTTAGCTATATCGTACACGCGGTGAGATTATTGTGTTTCTGTTACCTAAATAGCTTCTCGATTATATGTTTTCCGACAAACCCCGAGCCGCCGGTGAGAAATATGTTGGAACCAGCATAGAACCTCTCCACGTCGGAAGCTCCGCTGGCGATGACTTGTGCAACATCGACCTGGTGATTTTGTTCTTCCCTCTCCAAAGCTAACATGGATTCCATATCTAATAATAATAATATAATAATAAATCTTTATTTCAAGAAAATAAATCTTTAATATCTACAATTCAAATGAAAAAATAGAATGCTGGGTTTCTGTACTTTTCATTTATTTTATCATTAGCTTTGCCCCGCGACTCCATCCGTGTTGAATTAAAAAAAAATATACAGACGAATTGAGTACCTCCTTCTTTTGGGAAGTCGGTCAAAAATAACACAATGTCATTTATGTCATACTAGCTTTTGCCCGCGACTTCGTCCGCGTGGTATTAGAAAACATACGAACTATATAAATAACAAAAAGCTACGTATCCCTCGGGAACCGGACATTTCTCGGGGATGAACCTTATCCTATGTGTACTCCAGACTTTGTTTTATATCTGTGCCAAATTTCAATAAGATATGTTGAACCGTTGCAAAATAATCGAGTAAACATTAAAAAAACTAAAAGAATGAATCCCACGGGAACCGTAACTATTCCCGAAATAAAAAGTAAAAAGTAAAGCCTATGTGTTCTTCCAGACTATGCTCTAAACCTGTGCCAAATTTCGTGGAGATCCGTTCAGCCGTTTAGACTACAAACTCTAACAAACATCCATCTAAACTTCCGCATTTAACTATAATATTAGTAAGATTTAAGAACTTACCGAATAACGTTAAGGCAGCGTTTAGAACTGACTGAAACAAATCACATCTGACAGTTTTTATTTATAGCGAACGCAATGTATACAGGGTGTTCACAAATCTGATATTAACGAAAAATTAGCTTTAAAACTAATGTAAAGATATTTAGGTACTCTATCTCCACAATGCTTATGATCTGTTCGTTAAGAAAATCAACAGTGGTAGAGCCCACTTTAACATCTTCGCACTGCAGGGTCGGCACGCCTGGTGCAATACAAGAAGGAGCCAGCTGAAAACCAGCGCAGGAACGGCTTAGTCCCTCCTGCATACGCTGAGCTGGCTACCTTTTGCCACGATTTGTTTTCTTTAGAATTAGCCCGTATATGTAATTTCTTTTTGTGGCAATAAAGACATATTCATTCATTCATTCAATACCACGACTACACAGAAGACAGACGTGAAGTGGGAGCAATTCCGCGTACAGTCTGATGAGTGTGGTGCCAGAGGCCCAACTTTAGTCCCTTTTCCACCCTCTTTCTCATAAGAAGAGGATGGAAAGGGAACGTGGATTTGACGGTGGAGGAGACGCATATTAAGAGGAAATAACCTCTTTATGTGCTCCTCCGTCAATTAAGGGTAGGCAACGCATCTGTTATTGCGATTTGCCATTTTGGCGGATTCAGGTGGCCGCTTGCTCGTTACCCACTTTATAAAATACTAGCTGTTCGCGTGCGGATTCATCCGCGTGAAATAATAAAAACTTTATTTTATTGTTTACGTTTGTCAAATTATCAATAGCAAATGTCAAAATGACATGACATGACAAACCTTAGCAATCTTTCTTTCTTGATGTTGGGATCAACTTATGGTCTCTTTCCCACATTAGGGTTTTTATCCAAAATATTTACCCTCTAAGTTTAATGGCGTGAAAATATATAGCCTAAAGCGTGACGTAAGTGTAGGGCTTTTTATTAAAAAAATAATTATTTAAAAATATGCTGTAATTGCTGACATCTTAGGCAACAAAGAAGTGTGTGTTTACGCTTTATTATATTATAGTATAGATAAAAAATCACCCTGTATATGAACATTTACATACGTAACAAAGTATCCTTATGTTTCAGCGCGTAGTTTCTTTAAATAAACGTGAAATTTCATGTTCAATGTTAACATAAAGCTTGCTTCCATACTTAAGTCTCTATCTATACTGATATTATAAAGAGGAAAGATTTGTATTTTTGTATGTATTGAAATTTTAAAAATTCTTTCACCGCTAGAAAGGTAATTTATCTGTGAGTAACATAGGCTATGTTTTTTGTTATTTTTTAATTTCACGCGGACTTAGTCGCGAGCAACAGCTAGTTTTTTATATAACAGAGAAGCTAGACATATAAATATCGCAAATGAATATAAAAGACAAAAAAAAAAACAACAAGCCAACTTCCAAACAAAATACACTAAAAAGAAAATTTTACACACACAGTACAGTTCTACTCTTCAGATAAAACTGGGCGTGTGTAGAGGGCTTTATATTGTGTTGTAAAATTATGTAACTGAAGTCACGATAGGTCGGGCACTACTAAAAAAAAAACATTTGTATTACGATTATGCAAACAAGTTAGTTCATTTATTCTAATTAATTCGACTAATTTAACCAATACCAATTATAACGCAAGTCACGCGTGATGTCATAACGTTTTACATACGTAATTAGATATTAGTAAATTAATATAAAAAAAAAACATACAGACGAATTGAGTACCTCCTTCTTTTGGGAAGTCGGTCAAAAATGACCCTAAATTTCGTCGCGCGATTTTGAGCTAAACTATTTAACTACGTCGTAGTCTTTGACTCCAAAAATCAAACAAGCATTACCTTTCGGATAAAAAAAGAATGATCAAAATCGGCCCACTAGCGGCGGAGTTATGCCGTAAAACACATAAAAAAACATACAGACGAATTGAGTACCTCCTTCTTTTGGGAAGTCGGTCAAAAAAAACGGGAGCTGGCGCGCACAGCACAATCTGGAAATAGAAAAGCTGGTGGGAGAGCCGAACATCCTAGACCTATCCCAGAGTCTTCGCTGGCTGGGCCACTTGATGAGAATGGGGGAGGATCGTGGAACCAAAAAAGCGTATCTTGGAACACCGATTGGCCGCCGACCCGTCTGCTGGCCCAGATGCCGCTGAAGACGCCGTAGAGCTGGACCTGCGCGAGCTAGAGTCGATCGGCTGGCAGGCGACGTCGCTGGCGCTCTCTCGTGTCGGAGGCCAAGACCCACTTTGGGTCGCTGCGGCAACGCAGTAAGTAAGTAATTTAAAAAAAATCGTGTTCTATTCCTATAATTTTCCGGGGAATAATAGCAACCAAGTTATAATACGAATGTTTATTTATTTATTTATTCATTTATTTATTCCTTTAATTATTCATACAAATATACACAAAACAGATAAATTAGCCAACAGGTGCATAACTACATTATAAGCAACAATTTATCAAGGTTAATATTTCTAAGTACATACATAAATTATAAAGCGCCAAACAAGATCACGTAATTATACATATTGATATTTCTTTATTCAGGGTAAGATTCTAGGGAAGAGAAGTCCAGGAAGGAGAAGAACATCGTGGCTTAAAAATCTTCGCCAATGGTACAACAAAAGTACGCGTTCTATATTTAGAGCTGCTGTGTCCAAACTTCAAGTTGCTGTAATCATCATCATCATCATCATCATCATCATCATCATCATCATCATCATCATCATCATCATCATCATCATCATCATCATCATCATCATCATCATCATCATCATCATCATCATCATCATCATCATCATCATCATCATCATCATCATCATCATCATCATCATCATCATCATCATCATCATCATCATCATCATCATCATCATCATCATCATCATCATCATCATCATCATCATCATCATCATCATCATCATCATCATCATCATCATCATCATCATCATCATCATCATCATCATCATCATCATCATCATCATCATCATCATCATCATCATCATCATCATCATCATCATCATCATCATCATCATCATCATCATCATCATCATCATCATCATCATCATCATCATCATCATCATCATCATCATCATCATCATCATCATCATCATCATCATCATCATCATCATCATCATCATCATCATCATCATCATCATCATCATCATCATCATCATCATCATCATCATCATCATCATCATCATCATCATCATCATCATCATCATCATCATCATCATCATCATCATCATCATCATCATCATCATCATCATCATCATCATCATCATCATCATCATCATCATCATCATCATCATCATCATCATCATCATCATCATCATCATCATCATCATCATCATCATCATCATCATCATCATCATCATCATCATCATCATCATCATCATCATCATCATCATCATCATCATCATCATCATCATCATCATCATCATCATCATCATCATCATCATCATCATCATCATCATCATCATCATCATCATCATCATCATCATCATCATCATCATCATCATCATCATCATCATCATCATCATCATCATCATCATCATCATCATCATCATCATCATCATCATCATCATCATCATCATCATCATCATCATCATCATCATCATCATCATCATCATCATCATCATCATCATCATCATCATCATCATCATCATCATCATCATCATCATCATCATCATCATCATCATCATCATCATCATCATCATCATCATCATCATCATCATCATCATCATCATCATCATCATCATCATCATCATCATCATCATCATCATCATCATCATCATCATCATCATCATCATCATCATCATCATCATCATCATCATCATCATCATCATCATCATCATCATCATCATCATCATCATCATCATCATCATCATCATCATCATCATCATCATCATCATCATCATCATCATCATCATCATCATCATCATCATCATCATCATCATCATCATCATCATCATCATCATCATCATCATCATCATCATCATCATCATCATCATCATCATCATCATCATCATCATCATCATCATCATCATCATCATCATCATCATCATCATCATCATCATCATCATCATCATCATCATCATCATCATCATCATCATCATCATCATCATCATCATCATCATCATCATCATCATCATCATCATCATCATCATCATCATCATCATCATCATCATCATCATCATCATCATCATCATCATCATCATCATCATCATCATCATCATCATCATCATCATCATCATCATCATCATCATCATCATCATCATCATCATCATCATCATCATCATCATCATCATCATCATCATCATCATCATCATCATCATCATCATCATCATCATCATCATCATCATCATCATCATCATCATCATCATCATCATCATCATCATCATCATCATCATCATCATCATCATCATCATCATCATCATCATCATCATCATCATCATCATCATCATCATCATCATCATCATCATCATCATCATCATCATCATCATCATCATCATCATCATCATCATCATCATCATCATCATCATCATCATCATCATCATCATCATCATCATCATCATCATCATCATCATCATCATCATCATCATCATCATCATCATCATCATCATCATCATCATCATCATCATCATCATCATCATCATCATCATCATCATCATCATCATCATCATCATCATCATCATCATCATCATCATCATCATCATCATCATCATCATCATCATCATCATCATCATCATCATCATCATCATCATCATCATCATCATCATCATCATCATCATCATCATCATCATCATCATCATCATCATCATCATCATCATCATCATCATCATCATCATCATCATCATCATCATCATCATCATCATCATCATCATCATCATCATCATCATCATCATCATCATCATCATCATCATCATCATCATCATCATCATCATCATCATCATCATCATCATCATCATCATCATCATCATCATCATCATCATCATCATCATCATCATCATCATCATCATCATCATCATCATCATCATCATCATCATCATCATCATCATCATCATCATCATCATCATCATCATCATCATCATCATCATCATCATCATCATCATCATCATCATCATCATCATCATCATCATCATCATCATCATCATCATCATCATCATCATCATCATCATCATCATCATCATCATCATCATCATCATCATCATCATCATCATCATCATCATCATCATCATCATCATCATCATCATCATCATCATCATCATCATCATCATCATCATCATCATCATCATCATCATCATCATCATCATCATCATCATCATCATCATCATCATCATCATCATCATCATCATCATCATCATCATCATCATCATCATCATCATCATCATCATCATCATCATCATCATCATCATCATCATCATCATCATCATCATCATCATCATCATCATCATCATCATCATCATCATCATCATCATCATCATCATCATCATCATCATCATCATCATCATCATCATCATCATCATCATCATCATCATCATCATCATCATCATCATCATCATCATCATCATCATCATCATCATCATCATCATCATCATCATCATCATCATCATCATCATCATCATCATCATCATCATCATCATCATCATCATCATCATCATCATCATCATCATCATCATCATCATCATCATCATCATCATCATCATCATCATCATCATCATCATCATCATCATCATCATCATCATCATCATCATCATCATCATCATCATCATCATCATCATCATCATCATCATCATCATCACCAGCTCACTATACGTCCCCACTAAGGGGGCTCGGAGCCTAAAGTTAGGGTGACTAAGCCATAGTCAACCACGCTGGCCAAGTGCGGGTTGACTTCACACATATCTTTGAATTTCTTCGCCGATATGTGCAGGCATCACGATGTTTTCCTACACCGTAAGAACGTCGGGTAAATTATGTACATATGAAAATTCGAAAAATAAAACAAATAATTAACGTGAAATAGAAGAAGATTTTATTGATGAATAGTAAACAGTAAATAGATTTTTTTTTAAGATTTATGACTTTACACACGCCTCAGATGGCCCCAAATGGACCCAGTTCTGCCAAACTCTAGCGAGTGCTTACAAGCAGGGTTACCTTTAAATATTCACAAATCATTATTTCCTATAATAAAAAGAAATTGAAAATTATGACAACCTTATAATAATGAGAAAATACTTAAATTTAATAGGCACAAAGTTATTTTCATACTAATTAATATATATTGGTATGATATGGATCTGAATGTTGGGCAGTAAAAGGAACGGATGAAAGGAGAATACATGCGGAAATGCGAATGTTAAGATGGATGTGTGATAACACGATTGGATAAGATACGAAATGAGTATATTAGAGGAAGTTTGAGAGTAGCCCCAGTGGTAGAGAAGGTAAGGAGTAAAAGGTTAGCATGGTATGGGCATGTTATGAGGGATGAATCGCATGTTACAAGGAGAACGTTAGTTATGAATGTGGTACACCGGTAGAGGTAGACAGAAAGAGATGGATGGATTGTGTAAAAGGTGACATGATGAAGGGAGTGATGACTGAGATGACGGATGATAGAGTGCTTTGGAGGACGAAAACCCGGTGCGCCCTACGAGAGTAGGATAAGGCAGGGGAGATGATGAATTCATATTAATTTGTTGAATTAAATTCTAAATTGCTTATTACGTAGAATTTTATAGATGTTTCACAACGTCTATACTATTTCAGTTTTAATTGATAACTGAAGAGTAGTGCTGTTTACTTAAAACCTATATAGTCAATTGTAGAGAACATAGGACGAAATTTTTCTAGAAATCGTTCGTAGCGTTATCGAAAATCTTTTTATTAGAAGACATATTTTTGACCGACTTCCCAAAAGAAGGAGGTACTCAATTCGTCTGTGTTTTTTTTTAATATGTACGAATACTTGCAGGTAAATTTTCGTGCTAGGTCCCCTATCTGTTCACGTAAAGCTGAAGTGAAAGCTTTAAAGTTATTTACTTAATGGCTACTTTCTAAAAAAATCTTTTTCACAAATAATTGATTTTTATAGCTTTGTAGACATTTATTTATTTTATTTGCATTCGATTAGAAGAGAACATTATTCTAGAGAAGAGAAGAAGAAGAGAAGTTACTGCTTAGATTTTAACACATTATAGAAACAACGAATGCTTAATTCTTAGAGCGCACACCTTTGACTAAACTATCGCCCAACTGTTGTGCAATTGTCGATTGTCAATTGATTCGCAGCCTCAACAGTTTAGTTGCACAACTAAAAATCGAATTTACGCACCTCTATATAAGCTAATATGCAAAGCGAGACTAAACAGTTGTTCGATAGTTTAGTCAAAGGTGTGCGCGCTCTAAAGACGCTGGATTTCCATTAATCGGATATATTAATACATAGTAAGATGTTACTATGTTCGATAAAAAACCGAGCGTTGAAGTAACTATTGCTTGAGAGAATTTAATTTCAGAAATATTTAGTGCTATGTAATTATTGCTATATTTTAAAACTGGCTGTTTGACGCTACTTCTTTGGAATTGATAAAAAAGATATCCTAATAATAATTTATTTATTTCAGACTAGCTGTTGCCCGCGACTTCGTCCGCGTGGTATTAGAAAACATACGAACTATATAAATAACAAAAAGCTACGTATCCCACGGGAACCGGACATTTCTCGGGGATGAACCTTATCCCATGTGTACTCCAGACTTTGTTTTATATCTGTGCCAAATATCAATAAGATATGTTGAACCGTTGCAGAATGATCGAGTAAACATTAAAAAACTAAATTAATGAATCCCACGGGAACCGTAACTATTCCCGGGATAAAAAGTAGCCTATGTGTTTTTCCAGACTATCCTCTACGTCTATGCCGAATTTCATTGAGATCCGTCGAGCCGTTTAGGCTACAAACTCTAACAAACATCCATCCATCTAAACTTTCGTATTTATATTAGTTAGATATGATAACAAAGATCCATAGAGTGTTAGTGTTTGAACTTATAAATCTAGTATTAGTAGCATCTATGTCATTCCCGCAAATGTTAGCTACCTTCCTGCCAAAGCCCCGTCAAAATCGGTCATAACGTTTCCGAAAAAACTTGGAACAAACATGTGACAGAAATTTTTTTTTTTATACTGTTTTTTTTAAATTTTAGACATGACTTTTTTCTATACAGACACTCCGATTTTATTGTGTTGATATCAGAAGAAAATTTATTTTAGCTATTTCCTAACATTAATATTGGCACATGCTTTTATTACAATTTTTATTTGTAATTGTACATTGTTATATACGCTCAGTTATAACTGACAGTTTCAACTGATCAGTTGTATTATATGTAAAGGGTTTTAAATCTAGTGTGGGTTTAACATGAGATTTTTAGATCAAATTTAATACAATTGTTAAAGTAAACTTTCTCGAAAATTTTCGTGCTAGACCCTCTGAGCTTCTCCATCAAACATTGTTAGTTTGTAATTGTACTAGATAGATTATTAACTGAATTCCTTTATTATATATACTAGATAATATCTTATCAGAGGGTCTATCAAGCAGATTTGCGAAACGAGAAGTATTCGTAACGTTTCGACAAAATTTTACATGAAATTTCTTGGTGACCAGCGATGAGTTTACGAAAGTTTCTCACAAATATTCGTGATAATCCCTAAGTATTCTTAAGATGACTTGAGCGAGATGTAGACAGAAATTGATCCCTACTGACATTAGAATAAGGTGTAGTTTAGTTCACCGCGTCTGCTGAGTGGAGGAAGAACGTCGGCCGCGTCGCTTGGCTTTGCGAGGAGCGACCTCCTCCGTCATCTGGAATGATAGAGTAGAAAAGATTGCTGTCTCTATTAATACAATGAAATAGAAAAGGACAGAAAGGTTGTGTAACAAGGAGAACTTTATATGGGTTACTACAGTATGGGTAGCAAAGAAATTGACGGCTGCTTTGTTAAACACGTCAAAATTTTAACGAAATATAGAGGTTAGAGCGTCGGTGGCTCAGTGGTTTAAGCACTTGACTTGTAATCTACAGGTCCTGGGATCGAATCCCGCTGTACCAATGTGATTTTAGATTTTTCGAATTTTCATATGTACATAATTTACCCGACGTTCTTACTGTGTAGGAAAACATCGTGATGCCTGCACATATCGGAGAAGAAATTCAAAGATATGTGTGAAGTCAACCCGCACTTGGCCAGCGTGGTTGACTATGGCCTAGTCACCCTAACTTTAGGGTAGGCTCCGAGCCCATCAGTGGGGACGTATGGTGAGCTGGTGAAGATAGAGGTTAGGAGTGACCTTATCTGTTACATATTCAAATAACATTTTAGTATTAATGCTGTTGAAGACATAATTAAGAATTTAATAATGTATGGACGTTCGCAAGATTAAACAATTTGACAGTCTTTAAGTAAGAGCAAATCGCGGTTAGTTTCACTTTCGGCCACGCGCGGCGCTTGTG
The DNA here is from genome assembly GCA_029286645.1 of Papilio protenor. NCBI lineage: Eukaryota > Metazoa > Arthropoda > Insecta > Lepidoptera > Papilionidae > Papilio > Papilio protenor. The sequence goes on along the minus strand of JAGSMZ010000075.1, from coordinate 9,958 downwards.
TAACAATATTTCTGTCTCTCTCCTTTTAAAGCTGTTGCCCGCGACTTCGTCCGCGTGAAATTTAAAAGTTCAATACTTACGTTTGCCCCTTTTTTCAACCTATCACCTAAGTTAATAACTTAGTAGTAATCTATATCTATACTAATATTATAAAGATTTTTATTTTTGTATGTATTGAAATAATTCAAAAACTACTGGACCGATTTCAAAAATTCTTGCACTATAAAAAAGCTACGTTATCACTGAGTGTCATAGGCTATATTTTTATTATTTTTTTAATTTCACACAGGCAAAATCGCGAGCATCAGCTAGTACTAGTGTAGAAGAGAGTTGTGATCACTCACTGTGGCGGTGAGTAGCGCGGGTGCGGGGGGCTGCCTGGCGCGGGGCGGCGGCGGGGGCGGGGGCGGGGGCGGGGGCGGGGGCGGGGGCGGGGGCGGGGGCGGGGGCGGGGGCGGGGGCGGGGGCGGGGGCGGGGGCGGCCGGCGGCTGTCAGAGCACGGTGTCGAGTGTGTCGAGCGAGCGCAGCAGCGCGGGGTCGCGCGCGCACCAGCGGGCCAGCTCCTCCGGCGACACCGCGCCGTCCGCGTCCGCGTCCATCAGCTGCACACACACAGCACTCTACACTACATCTGCAACACTCAAACTCCACGTTGATCCCCATAGGACTACAAGAAAAGGAATCAAAACAATTTAGGAACTTTTATCTACACTAAACATAAAGAACTAGCTGTTCGCGTGCGGATTCATCCGCGTGAAATTATAAAAACTTTATTTTATTGTTTACATTTGGCAAATTCTCAATAATTGCAATTGTCAAAATTGACATGACAGACCTTAGCAATCTTTCTTTCTTGATGTTGGCAGCAACTTATGGTCTCTTTCCTGTGGGAAAGAGACCATAAGTTGCTGTGTGTGTTAGGGTGTTACACCTAATGTGTTAGGGTTTTTATCCAATATTTACCTCCCAAGTTTAATGACGTGAAAATATATAGCCTAAAGCGTGACGTAAGAGTAGGCCTTTTTATTAAAAAAAGAATTATTCAAAAATATGTTGTAATTGCTGACATCTTAGGCAACAAAGAAGTGTGTGTTTACGCTTTATTATAGTAGTATAGATTTAATAACTTAAAGGTTCAAACGATCGACGAATCATGAAAGCTGACAGTATATACTAAAATTCTATACGTAAACAAGCTTTCGCCTATTCTGTCCGGTCGGATTTTAAAAAAAGTTAAGGAGCCTACGTTTTCTTCCCGACTATGATCTACATCCTTGCCCAATTTCACCAATCTACGTCTATGCTTAAAGCTACAAATTCGAACAAACACACATTTAAACTTTCACATCATACTTCATACTAATATTATAAATGCGACAGTTTAGATACATGCATGTTTGTTAGAGTTTGTAGCCTAAACTGCTGAACGGATTTCGATGAAATTTGGCATAGATGTAGAGGATAGTCTTGAAGAACATATAGGCTACTTACAATTGTTTTTTTAATTCCACGTAGACGGAGTCGCGGGCGAAAGCCAGTTTATAATATTAATAAGAAGTAAAATACACAAAGCAATAATCTCATGTCCTTATCATCATTCATCTAGAACTTCTCTTGTATATGATTTGGTGTTAGCTCTAAGTTACATTGAAGATCCTGTCGACGTGTTCCTTGGCGGATGTCTGGCTGACTGGCGGCGCGGCGGCGCGGCCCAGCAGCTCGTACACCGCCTGCACCACCGCCTGCATCTCCGCGCGCGAGATGCGCCCGTCGCCGTCCACGTCGTACAGCGCGAACACCCAAGACAGCTTCTCCTGCACCGAGCCGCGCGCCACACGCGACAGCGTCTCCAGGAACTCCTGGACAACGACACCAATCCATCTTCCATCATACTAGCTAGTCCCGCGACTCGAAAGTAACCCTATGTGTTCTTCCAGAATATATTGTACACGAGCTGTTGTCCGCAAACTTCGTTAGCGCGGATTTAAAGAACAAAAAAGTCATTCTCATTCCCGCGTGCATCTACCTTCTACCAGCTATCTTTCAGTCAAAATCCCGTCCAAATCGGTCGACCCGTCCCAGAGATTGCGGTCCGGTCGCCATTTTGACAGCTCAGAATTTTAAAAAAAAGTAGCCTATAATATGCCCGTCTATGTCAGCTACCCTCCAGTGAAAGTCTGGTCGAAATCGACTCAGCCATTTTGGACATTACCCGGAACAAACGCGGCTTGCGGACAGACAGACAAAATTTTTTTAAATGCGATTTTCGTTATCAGCAACGCAAATACACCATCTTTCCGAAATCTGTAATTTTTCTTTTCATATTACAAACAGATAGTCCAATTTTATATGTACATATAGATAGATAGATATAGATATGTAAAAAGTGTGTACTTCTTACCTCAAAATTAAGTTTCCCCCTTTGCTTATGTTTGACAGTGTTGAACACGTAGTGCGCGTACTGAGTCGCATCTGTACAACATATAAAGATTTATAATATACTAGCTTTTGCCCGCGACTCCGTCCGCGTGGATTAAAAAAAAACAAAACAAAATACACTAAAAACAAAATATACTAAAAACAAAATCTTCTCAAAAAAACAGTACACTAAAAAGTAACGAAATAATTTCTTGAAAATAGTAAACCTCCCTTATGTAGCTGTTATGTCTATATTGTACAATTATTATCACTTTGATGTCGGTGTCAGCCGAGATATATGCAGTGATATTTCTACGTAAGGTTTTCTACATTTTTACCATAACAATTGACAATTGAAAGTATAGTAACGTTTTTAGTAATGACTGACACCGACTTCAAAGTAATAATAATTGTACAATATAGACATAACAGCTACAATAAGGGAGGTTTACTATTTTCAAGAAATTATTTCGTTACTTAGTGTACTGTTTTTTGAGAAGATTTTGTTTTTAGTATATTTTGTTTTTAGTGTATTTTGTTTGGAAGTCGGTTTTGTTTTTTTGTTAAAAAGTTTATTTATTTCTCGATTTTTAGTGAATCTAGACATCGCAGTATGATAATCACTAGCTTTCAAACAAATAATGAGTTATCTAAATCGATTATCTAAGAAATTAAGTAAACAACTAATACATCGTTGCGATCATTCACTCATAATTCGGTGCGGCCGCGCGCCGTTGTTGCCCGTGAGTTTTAATATTTTGATAACTTCTAGAATCTTGCACAGAATTACATACTGTAAAAGGCAATTACGATCTACATATAATACTCTATCGTGAAAACATATTTATTTGGATAAGGATTCATACCAAATAAGAATAAAAGCGTTTTAAATAAAGTCGATTGCACTTATTGACGGTTTTCTCGAAACAAACGGTTATTGTGCGACAACCTTAAGAGATAGATATATGCTATCGCTGACTTTTATTTAGCAAATTTAAAGGGCTACAATTCTTCCATACATAATTTTTGTGTAAGTCTTATAGTTTAGGCTACGTAAGCCAAGAAAGCAAACTTTGTTACAAGTTGGTATTTTTTTCTGCGACTCGTAATTTGCTATTTATGATATCTCCTAAACTATTTATCGGAATTACACAGTTCCAAGGGTATTTATAATCTACATTAAATTCTCTTGATGATGGACACATTTATTTTGATAAGGATTCATATCGAACACGAGTAATAGCGTTGAAAGTGGGGTATAGATTTTGATCGAAATTTTAATGAAAAAAGTGGTTATTGTGCGACAACCTTAAGAGATAGATATATGCTATCGCTGACTTTTATTTAGCAAATTTAAAGGGCTACAATTCTTCCATACATAATTTTTGTGTAAGTCTTATAGTTTAGGCTACGTAAGCCAAGAAAGCAAACTTTGTTACAAGTTGGTATTTTTTTCTGCGACTCGTAATTTGCTATTTATGATATCTCCTAAACTATTTATCGGAATTACACAGTTCCAAGGGTATTTATAATCTACATTAAATTCTCTTGATGATGGACACATTTATTTTGATAAGGATTCATACCAAATAAGAATAAAAGCGTTTTAAATAAAGTCGATTGCACTTATTGACGGTTTTCTCGAAACAAACGGTTATTGTGCGACAACCTTAAGAGATAGATATATGCTATCGCTGACTTTTATTTAGCAAATTTAAAGGGCTACAATTCTTCCATACATAATTTTTGTGTAAGTCTTATAGTTTAGGCTACAAACTCTAACAAACATCCTTATATCCATTCAAACTTTCGCGCTTATAATATTAGTATGATAAACACAAAATCTTTAGGACCGATATCAAAAATTATTTTGCCACTAGCTTTCGCCCGCGACTCCGTCCGCGTGGAATTAAAAAAAAACAAAAGCAATTAGCCTATGTATTCTTCCAGACTATGTTCTAATCTGTGGCAAATTTAATCGAAATCCGTTCAGCAGTTTAGGTTACAAACTCTAACAAACATCCATCCATCTAAACTTTCGCATTTATAATATTAATATGATGTTGAATAGTAATTCACATATTATTTAATTAAACGATTAATGGTCACGCATGTCTGTAACTTAGGAAAATAACATTATCTAGGTTTCCTAAACATTTAAACCTACACTAAGTTAGCATGGAATGTATATGTTGATTTGATCTTGTTATTGGTCGTAACTGATTCATCTAATTCTTACAACATAAAGAGGAAAGATTAGTATTTTTATTTAACAAACTAGCTTTCGCCCGCGACACCGTCCGCGTCGAATTAAATAACTTAGTTAGTAGCCTATGTGTTCTTCCAGACTATGTTCTAATCTGTGGCAAATTTCATCGAAATCCGTTCAACCGTTTAGGCTACAAACTCTAACAAACATCCTTATATCCATTCAAACTTTCGCGCTTATAATATTAGTATGATAAACACAAAATCTTTAGGACCGATTTCAAAAATTATTTTGCCACTAGCTTTCGCCCGCGACACCGTCCGCGTCGAATTAAATAACTTAGTTACATAGCCTATGTGTTCTTCTAATTCTAATCTGTGGCAAATTTCATCGAAATCCGTTCAACCGTTTAGGCTACAAACTCTAACAAACATCCTTATATCCATTCAAACTTTCGCGCTTATAATATTAGTATGATAAACACAAAATCTTTAGGACCGATATCAAAAATTATTTTGCCACTAGCTTTCGCCCGCGACTCCGTCCGCGTGGAATTAAAAAAAACAAAAGCAATTAGCCTATGTATTCTTCCAGACTATGTTCTAATCTGTGGCAAATTTCATCGAAATCCGTTCAGCCGTTTAGGCTACAAACTCTAACAAACATCCATCCATCCATCCATCTAAACTTTGGCATTATTAGTAAGATTAGAATCGCATGTAACAAGGACGTTAGTTATGAGTGTGGTACACCGGTAGAGGTAGACCTAGAAAGAGATGGATGGATTGCGTGAAAGTTGACATGAAGAAGGGAGTGATGACTGAGATGACGTATGATAGAGTTATTTAGAGGAATAAAACCCAGTGCCATTAGAAAGAAATTACTATTAACACTGAGTAACATAGGCTATTCAATGCGGACGAAGTCGTCTGCAAAAATTAGTATTGTCATACAATGTGCAGTAGTCAGCGAAGGTTAATGATATTAGAAAATTCACAAGTATAAAGAACTTTTGAAATTTGAAATTTATTTTAAACTAGCTGTTGCCCGCGACTTTGTCCGCGTGGTATTAGAAAACAGACGAACTATGTAAATAACAAAAAAACCACGTGTCCCTTGGGAACCGGTCATTTTTTTGGGGATGAACCTTATCCCATGTGTACTTCAGACTTTGTTTTATATCTGTGCCAAATTTCAATAAGATATGTTGAACCGTTGCAGAATTATCGAGTAAACAGTAAAATACAAAATTAATGCATCCCACGGGAACTGTAACTATTCCCGGGATAAAAAGTAGCCTATGTGTTCTTCAAGACTATGCTCTAGACATGTGCCGAATTTCATGGAGATCCGTTCAGCCATTTAGGCTACAAACTCTAACAAACATCCATCCATCCATCTAAACTTTCGCATTTATAATATTAGTAAGATTTTAAATTTATTTCCGCTAGTTTTTATTTACCTCCGAGAGGAAAGAACTGCGAGAATATGTTCTTGAAAGACTCCTCATCCACCATCCCCGTCGGGCATTCCTGGTGAAATATAGGGGTTTATTAAGTTATTTTATAAAATAAGGTAAACTAGCAACCGGCCAATACTACGCTGAAATAATAAAGGGACGGCTGCTCTTGGACATCCGCAAAAGATGAACCTTTGACTAAATTATCGAACAACTGTTTAGTCTAGCATTACCTATGAGCTTATATAGAGGTGCGCACACTACACAATTGTTAATTGTGCAACTAAACAGTTGAATTGGCAGCGAAACAATCGACAATCGTACAACAGTTGTGCGATAGTTTAGTCAAAGGTGTGCGCCCGCTCTAAATCGATGGAGGACACACATAAAGATCCCTTTCCTATCTTCTTGTCACGTCCACTGGCAACTATACTACTAAATTATGTCTTCGGCACACTATTACACGAAAGACGAAATTGCTTCCACATGACGCTAATATTCTGTGTGGTCATGGTTCAACCAAGACCAAGTAGAATAGATTATTAATAAAATAAAATAAAACACTATTTATTGACCAAAAAATGACAAGAAAGAAAAACAAAATTTACAGAACATATTAATGAGACAAAAACAAAAAAAAATTCTTGGCCAAAAGGAGAAGGCTCAGCTGATGCGGTCTCCAGCTTATCACTGAAGGCCGCTCTGGTTTTCAGCCTCCCCTTAACTACTAGTACATGGTTCAGTTTATGATGCAGGGGCAGTTGATATATAAGGCATCATTGCACTCATGTGTGTGTGTGTGTATTTGTGTATTGTTGTGTAAGCTTGTGTGCGTTTATGTGTGTGATGAAGAAAATAAATATATAGGGACAGTGGTAGTGCCCGCTTTAACAGTGGTAGTGCCCGCTTTAACATCTTAGCACGAATGGGCCGACACGCCCGGTGTAATACCACGACCATACAGAAGACAGGCGTGAAATGGAGCATTCCCGTGTTTGTTTTGATGAGTGTGGTGCCGGAGGCCTAATTTAAGTCCCTTTCTCTTTACCACACTTTTCTTATAAGGAGGCGATGGGAAGGGGAAGTGGATTTGACGGTGGAGGAGATGCATAGGAAGGGGAAATATCCTCTTTATATGCGTCTCCTCCTCCGTCGGATAGGGGTAGGCAACGCATCTGCAATTGCAGATGTCTATGGGCAGCGGTCGCTTCGCCATTTTGGCGGTTTCAGGTGGCCGCTTGCTCGTTTACCACCTTATATTATAAAAAAATACATATATATACATAATGTTTAGTATCGAAAAATGTTAAAAATGTTAATTGTTACATGTTTCAATAAACTTGCTTATAGTCTGTACGCGGAGTTTTACCTGCTTAAAGCCCCTATACATGAGTTTGATCTCGTGCGGTGTGAAGCGGCACGCGCGGGCGAGTGCGTCCGGCGGCTCGGGGCGGTAGCGAGGCGGCAGAGTAGTGCTCTCTTCCAACTCTTCCTCTGTGATACGAGAACATACAATTACAGAGTATGTACGTGACAAAGATATCTACATTAAATAGAGCGGACATCACGAGCATTTAACGTTTAAAGCAGAGTATATCAAACTTATTTCTTTCACCGCCCCCTTTGATAATCAAAGATTTTTCAGCGCCCCCCATTTTAATACAAGTTTAATGACATTTAAAATACTCATCATCATCTCCCAGGTTTTCGTCCTCCAAATAACTCTATCATCCGTCATCTCAGTCATCACTCCCTTCTTGATCATGTCACCTTTCACGCAATCCATCCATCTCTTTCTAGGTCTACCTCTACCAGTGCACCCCTCCACATTCATAACTAACGTCCGCGTCTTTTACAATGCTATCTCCCTTCTCATAACATGCCCATACCACTCTAACCTTTTACTCCTCATTTTCTCAACCACTGGGGCTACTCTCAAACTTTCAAATGACATTTAAAATACTATATAAAATAAATGAAATTACAAATTATACATCGCCCCCCTACTCACATCAAATCCCCCATTTTTTCTGAGGCCCTATAATGCCCCTCTCTAGGTTTCAAACGCCCCCAAGGGGGCGATATCGGCCTCTTTGAGAACACTGGTATATAAACATCCTACCAAAATCCACTCAAGCAACGGTTTAAGCGCCAATAGCCTAATAGTTTGTGGTACGGACTACCGATCTTGAGTTCGAGGGTTCGAATCCCGCCATTAGGACTGTCGTGAACCATATCCTAGCACAAGCCTAGAGCTTAATTGGAATGGTTAAAGGAAATATTAGTAAATTAAAAAATCTACTAATAATTTTATTTAAAAAAATAAAAAACATATTTTGTCACAAGTTAAATCAGACATTCTTAATTATAACGATGGTACTGTAGTGGAAAGTCGAGGTGTTTCATTTAATAATTGCCTTGTCTCTTGCAACGAGACAAAATCCGTCTCTTCGGGATTGGGATAGGAATAAAAGGGTAGGCAACGCATCTGCAATTGCGGTTGTCTATGGGCAGCGGTCGCATCGCCATTTTGGCGGCTTCAGGTGGCCGCTTGCTCGTTTGCCACCTTATATTATATAAAAAAAGACTGATTAACAGAAAAGAAGACGAACAAAGAGGATATTTCCCTTTCTTATCTCTCCCCTTCTCTGCGATTTAAAGCACTTACCCATTTTTTATGAAGCCTTGAAGGTCCAACACAAATTTAATCTCCAATTCTGCACTTTCACTTTACTTTAAAAAATAATTGAAGTTTCTTACATTTGTTAATGCCCTACAAATCAGTTACTTGTAATTCAATTGCAGTCTCTCTTCATACATATTCTTGTCTCTATCGTTATTAGACGGTATGTAAGAGATAGCACTATTGCAGGTGTGATGGTAGCAAACACAGGTACACAGGACCCTACGCGGTGTTATATTACGTAGTCTTTGACATCGACTTCCGGCGCAGAATTTTAAAAATATATGCATATGACAATTAGTTCCAAGAGTTTTCGCTATTAAGGGAACAGAGTAAAAATATCTCACGTATTGATTGCTATTAATATAGTGCGACAATCTTATTGGCCAGTAACAAAGGTGTAAAGAAACTAGTTGTAAAGAAACTAAAGTAAAGATGAACTCCAACAGCTCGAGTCCCAGGTCGATATTGGTAAAACTAAGAGCTCGTCCGGCAGTTGAGGGACTCACTAATTGCCTCCGGTTGCAGAATACATAAGACATCACACCCCCCAAACAACTAACCCAGTGAAGCTTGAAATAGCTGCAAGTAGTTCTACGCAAGTATACGTGGTAGAAAACCTGTCGCCCGAAAACAAATCCTTGCACGCAGCGGCCAGAATTCGTGCAAGAGAACTTAACTATAAATTCGTATGGGTGCGTGCCGGTAGAATCTTTATGAGAAAGTCGGAAACTACTAAAGTCATCTTGGTGCGCAGTACGGATGTTTTAGAAAAACTGTTATGAAAATTATTGCTCATCTTCGGGGTCAACGTACAGACAGTTCGGCAGGACTATTTCATGCTCAGATGCTATGTAGCACCCACTGAAGGGAGCGGGGTGAAGGTATACCGCATAGTGCAATATATTTATTTAATGTTTATCTCAATCAAAGTACCACACTTTCTTTGGTCAAAATTTATTATTACTAATACAAAGTTCAGTATACAAAAGGTTAAGGAATCGCTACGCTCATGTCAATATTTAGGTTTCATAATTTCTAACTTAAATCGTGGTAATTAGGAATTTTCCATCAATTAAAAAAGTATTTTTCGATTATATAGTAAGCGGAAAAAAAAAAACATATTAGTAATTTTTATAAAAACAGAATATTCATGTTGTAAACAACAATGCGACAGGGTTTATTTAT